>VXBJ01006993.1:519663-551675 GCA_013400055.1 Nycticryphes semicollaris
TCTAGATTATCTTTTACATTTTTTTTTACCTAGTTAATAAAAGAAAATCTACCACCTTAAAGAATATAACCAATTGCTTCATAAAGATATGTTAGTGAGTCAAAGTCCAGTAGGTTATACCACTAGCGAGCGCTTTTTTTCCCCTTCGAAAGCATGGCTTCAGAAATTCATGCTTGATCAAAAGTTTAAAGTCTTATTATTAACTGAAGTGCGTTATTGCTATTATAATTATTTAACTCGGGAAAATGAAATTCTAAGCTGGGGATTTGAAACAGTATTAAGTGGTAAAGTTTTGCCTAATGAATGCCTGAAACAATCAGCAGCATGTAATTCTAATTACTCCTATGGATTTTGATTTTCCTTGCTCCAGTGATGTTATATTAACACCAAAAAAATGAGTCATGTGCATGTATGGTTTTTTTTAAAATATAGCATGCATGAAGTATTCTTGAACCATAAGTACTATTTCATAAGACACACTAAAAGGTACTGTAGAGTCTGTAGCCAAGAACATGAGGAGTTTCATCCAGGCTGTACTATCGGCTTCTGAGTACCCTCAAGCTATATTTAAACACAGCAACACTCACTGGTTTAGGTGACCTGCCACCTAGCTGAGTCCTTACCATCAAAAACATGCACCAACATCCACTGTACATTATAAAAGATGAGTTGCGTGCCAAAGAATGACATCTAAAACAGCCAGTGCATTAACTGGGAGCTGCTTACTCAAGCCTGCCAAGACACTGTCAAAGAAAGCAGCATGGTTTAAGTCCTGGTACTCTTGAGTATTTATGGGAAGAGGGGCTGAAACCAAAGTTTTCCCACTTCCAGCTTTGCAGCCTTTCCAATAGCCCAGGTCTGCAATTATCTTTATTAATTCCATAAATAATAGGGAAACACTTTTCTCCCCTGTTTTTCTTCCCCAATGAATATTTATTCCAGAAGAGCAAAGCAGCTGCAATGCAAACCACATGATTCACGCCCAAGAATTCTGCTAGGGAGAGGGAGATAAATTCAAATGCCTTTTGATCAGAAGGAAAAATTTACACTTCAGTCTTGCACATCTGCAATGAACACGGTACCGCTATTGCCCAGTGGAAGCGAGGGGTCCATTACCATCTTCTTCCTTCCTCCCTGTCTATTTGAGGCTAAAAAGTATTTGAGATCCATCAAACAAGACATGGTAAAATAAGATGGGCAGCTGAACTCGTATTTTTCCATTCTGAAATCAATTTAAGCGTGGAACAAAGCCAGAAGCTTGGTCAGAACTGGCACCTACCACTGGATCACCTGTGAGAGCTCTGATGTTCATACATACATCACAGCACGCTTGTTGCTTCCAAATTTTAAAATCTGTATCAAACGTGAATAGCACATTTCCGCATCCCAAATTCCATCTATGAATCTAATCTCCTTTCCTAGACTGTTTCACTAGAAATAATACAAATAATTCCCCATATCAAACTTTTAGCGCCGCAAATTAATGAGTGTTTCAAATATTTGTAGAGCCACCTTAAAAATAAGAAACAATTATGAGCGTATAATACTTTTTTTTTTCTATTAAGCTGACCAGGATTGTTAAAAAAAAATGAAAATAATCCAAGCTCTCCCCAGGCTCTTGTGAAGCTGGGCAAAGACGTTCCTATACTCCTGTATTCCCTTCTTTTGGGGGAGTCAGCAGTAAAAAGAAAAAAAAAAAAACCAAAACCAAAAAGGAACAAGAAACACTTTCACACGAAGTACATATGCCTATCTAACCATTACTTAGGGCAATGATTCAGATATATTTAGGACCTCCTGAGTTAAAAGTAGTCTGAATGTGGTAAGAAAAACAGGAACTGGAGGTACAAGCTGCATACATTTAAACTCTCCTGTATTCCAAATACCCTAAACATCTTCCACAGATTTTAAGGTGATGAATACAGGTGCTGATATGAATGAATCCTTATTCTAGGTTTTATTACAGGGTACATGGTTTATCAGTGTACTAAGTTACACACCTGTACTTAACACAGCTGTCTTACACAGTACTAAAAGAAGAAAAAAAGGTAGTAGTATTCGTATTGCTTGCTGTTATTAAATTAAATTTTTTCCCCCAAGAGCAAATGACATAATAATATACTGTAGTGGAGAGTCCATTTATTATCTTCGCTGATGCCCTGTCTGAAATTTTGGGTACAGTTCCGCAATAGATAAATGAGGATCATTCTTATGTTTTCCTAAGATGGTCTGTTTTCTAATCTTTGAAACACTATCAATAAAACAACACAAATAATGAACGTGCACCCATCGTTAAGATCCACAGTTTCCATTGTAGCCAGGCTTTCTGATTTATACCTTGTTCACAGAAATATCAGTGCAAATTCAGTTAAGATGATCATAATGAATGATGTATTTTTGATCACGATGGTAGAACCACAGGTTATCACCAACAGGGGGTTTAAGGCATAATTGTGACTTTACTTTTTCTACATATAAATACCAATACCAGTTTCTCCTTTAAAATTTGATAGAAATTTTAGAATTTTTTTTCCCTACACATCCCCATTTCAGGTTTTTTTCTTGTTCATTAGGAACTAAGAAATCATCATATTAAGTTTTCACAAGTGGGAGAAGTGTTTCTGTTTGCATCAGGATACAAGCTTCAATGAACAGATTAAAAAAAAAAATTCTCTAAGACAGCCCTTGTGGCAGTTGCATGGTCACTTGGGACAGAGAAATACAGAAATATCAGTTAAGAGTTGATTCTGAAGTGGTGCAGATCAACCAGCCAGAAGCCTAATATGAACGTGGCTCCACAGAAATTCCATCCTTTGGAAAAAAGAAACTGAATGATGAGAAGCAAACTGGGGTCCCTTTCTTACTGGAAAGGCAGTATTGGCCAGCCTCAACACCCTAACGCCATGAGGAAATTGACTTCTAAGTAGCACAAAATGTGACATCAAATATTTAGGTGCACAAAACCAGACAGACTAAGAAAACTTTGTAACTGATATGTCACAGATGCAGGCTCTAAATATAGAGCAACCTCTAAAAATAAAATTAGTTATGTCTGTTTCCATCTTGAAGGTAGTGGAATTAGTGGTTAAAGTTCACTTAAATCTTCATCACACTGAACAGCCTTTACAGTGTCCTACAAGACTTTAAAATGTTTGTTATCTATAGGTTTAACATGGTATTACTAAATCACAAAATTGGACTTCCATATTCCTAACGCTTATAGAACTACAAAATATAGGAAAAGTTCTGTAAAATTTGATATCTTGAATTATTTCAAGACACAATCTCTCTTCTAGTATACTTAAGATTGAACTAAACAGTACTCAAAGCATTATCCCAAGGTGCTTTTAAAAAAAACTCAAGTTCCTTCAATATGAGGCAAAAAGCACATGAGCAATTTTGGGAAAGTATGAATAACCACTTGCAAAACAAACAGCTATTTTTCTCCCCAAAATTAAGCTCTTGACAACACAGGAGCCAGGAGAAAAATGTGATTATTTTCTGAAAGGTAGCATAAGCTCAGGAGAATCAGCAGTCCGAACACATACTTAATTAAAAAAAAAAAAAAAAGGGGGAACTTCAGAATTTGCAAGTATTTATGAAGTGAGACAAGTGAGACTGTAGTTCTGATTTGGACAGTTGCACAAATGGTCATCATCACACTATGCAACATGAAATAGTTTTTGAAAGCAATCTCTACCTCTTAATTTCATTTAGTGCGATTATTCTTTTGGAAGCTTGGGGGTTTTTATGGAGTGGGTTGTTTGGTTTTTTTATTCCTTTTCCTCATGACATTTACAAAAGAAAGTTTCAGATGACTGAGCTATGGGTAACTTACAGGCTAAAGTAATTAAAAATTATCGAAAGACAATCTCTAAACAACAGCACAACAACCTGCTTCAACAATTTGAAGATGTTTCTGTACAATCACTATCACATATTGGTACATTAGCATTCCCTTCTATTCTAAAAGACTTATCAATAGTAAAAAAAAAAGGTACCTTTGGTTGTTTCAAAGCTCTACATAAAAGTATCAAATAAACTCTTCACAAGAGGCACAGCCTTGCACTGGCTGCTTCCTGCATAAGCAGTCTTGAAACTGTTTACATCATTCTTACCTGTTCATCAACATAATCATCTATTCTTTTCTGGCACTCAAGCCATGCTTCAGCAACTTGACCCATTTCCTGTTCCAACTGGTGATACCTTTGTAGCAAGGTACTGTACATATCTTCACTACAGGAATCGTGTGTTGTTCCAAGCCTAGAAGGTCAAATAGTGCTTGTTATAGAAGAGACATTTCACTGAAAAGAAAAAAAATCACACTTAAGTTCTGCCAGCCAAAAAAGTGTTGTTAAAGTGCGTTTATTGATACACCTAGGCCCACATAGCCACTTGTATCCCAAAACTGAGTATTTTTAGTCATTTTTAAAAAAATATCCATCAACTGCTTGTTTCAATGTTCTGTAACCAACAATAGCAAGAATGTGGGAAGTGCAACATTTCTAGAGCCTCTTTCCCATGAGCAACCAGATGTCAAACCTAGTGAGCTGTATTTATTCAAATTTTGTTGCTTTATATATTTTATCCTTCCAAATTTTATGGCCTAAATATACATGTTGACTATTTACTGAAGAGCTATATAGTAAAAATGAAGCCAGAAGCTTGTTAATCACTACTCTCATGATCAATGCTAAAAAAGATTACTAGACGAGTTGGAGTTCCAGCTGGGAAAAGTGCTGCAGAATGAGGCAAGTGAGATAATTTGATTGCGTGCATTTACTATCACTTGAGCAGCACCAAGATCAAAACGTAGTTACTTGGTTCACTGATGACTGGCTCTGTAAGGAACCCCCATAAACAAAAGGCAGTTCTACCCTTCTTTCTACTACTATATTTTTGTACAGCAAATTCCTTTAAAATCGATTAGAGCACATCATCACAACAATTCTTAAATAAGCAAACTCTCAACATCTTGACTATAGAAATAAATAAAAAGGCAAAATTCTACCTGATAATGTGTTTTTAAAGCACATGGAATTGTACTGATCTGTAAATTGACACAAATTAACTGAAGCTTTTCAACATCTCTCCTACTTGGTAATTAAGAGGAAATTGGTTGGTAGTTAGGTACAGACATTGTGTAGCAAGTCAAAGCCAGTAGCAAAAAGCAAAATTCAATAATCTCAAAACTTGACATTTAAGGCCAGTTACAGCATTTTAGGGAGGTGACTTCAGGAAATAACACTTCCTTGCTCCCAGTGCAAGTGCTGTCAATTCCTGTTAGTATATCACTGTTTACTACTTCTCTTGAAGCCTGTGTTTCTGGTATTATACTCTTATGTGAAATTATGTGACTTAAGTCAAGAATGTGCTCTCATAGCTGCTACCAAGTAGTACTATTCTTTCAAACACTAGTTGTGCACAAAATCTTTTTAAGATACGCTCTCACATCAGAAGCAAAAGAACTTAATTTTTTAAAACTCGGATTAGCAATGAAAGAGCATTTACAGTTTCACCTCCAAGGCAAGTATGAAGCAACTATCCAGGTAATATTTCAGTCCTGTAAACAGAAGTGAAATATACTCCTGGACTGCAGTAAGAACAGGTAGTAAAAAGCATCACATGTAAATAAAAATTAACAAGAATTGATTAGTTTACAGTAACTGAATCATCCAAGACATACTTGTTGACAGATACCACTGTACACCTGCGTATCTTGATCAAGTACCCCGAATTTTTTGGCCAACGGCATTTAACTGAAGCTGTGCATACAACTTGAACACAGTCCCATCCCATACAGGGAACAGCAAAGAGGATAGAAATTAGTTACTTCATTACCAAACCCAATAAAGCAGTCTGCTGAATGTAGGAGGCATGTCAGCAGTTGCATGTAATCAAAAGCATCTTAACCCAAGAAAGAAAGGCAACCTCTAAGAAACCTTTTATATAGACCCCTTCATCAGGAAGAACTAGTCACTAACCTACGAGAAGACTGGATTTCTTAAAATATTGAGTATGAAAATACTGCCTTATGAAATGCTGTGTCTGCTCTAGAAGCCTTGCTGATTAATTAATCCTTGATAAGCATATGGACAGCTCTTACAACTGGTCTGCAGATTGTACAACTGAGTGCACCTCCTAAACAAACCAGAGTTGTTGACTAAGTAGCAGAACAAGATACAACACATTAAGACCCTGGTGGTTAAACTCTGAGTAGATGTCCAGTCCTGTGAAATACTGACAAAGCTGATCTCCTATCAGCTAGTAAGAACCATTTCCACAAGGCTCTGTGTTTAAACCTCCTTAAGTGAACACCTTTTCTAATCTGATATCTGATAAGCATCCTTGGAACTAATCACAGCACATCAACTGTGTATTTTGAAAAAGCCAGTCACACACAAAAGATTTAGTGATTTAAATAAGGGATGAGTGAAAGGGTGAACATGCAAAAATCTAAATGAAGCTGATATGCCAAAATATCATTTCACATTTCTTCTTCAGGAAGAAAAAGCAATGAGACCAATGCTATCTTGTAAAGAGACTCTGGCAACACCTTCTCTACTGCATGCAAATGATTCTCTAGTGACCAAATGATCAGGGGAATAGGCTGATTCCTGGTTCTCCATGTGAGGCCTATCTAATGGAACATTTATCTACCAATTCCTAATGGAAGGCAAATTATCTTCCAGAAAAATTTCTCAGGGAAGGCTACCTAATTGTCTTATTTCAGACCGAAAGAACTCAGCAGTAAAATCCTGTAAGTCTGTGAAAACAGACATAATCTATCTTTAATGCAGAAAACCAAGGCACACTATATAAACTGGAAATCATGAAATGGGAAACTCATGCTAAACCTCTTCTTTCAAAAAGGCTCAAATGAATCAATCTAGGCAAAACCACAGTTTCTAGCCAGCCAACACAGATGTACTGGAAAATAAACTCCTGCAGGAAGAGATTCTGACTTTATCATATTTAAGCCTTGAAGGCAGCCGTGACTACAGTGAAGTTCTGCAGAGAAGCATCTTCTGTTGCTCATACTTTAATCTCAGTAGCACTTGAGAACAACAGAACGGAAACAATCCAATACTTTTGTTAAGAAATGATAATAAGCTTCACTAAGACTATTCCAATATCTGCAGATGAAGGCAATATATAAACAGTCTTGATGTAGCCAGGATTGCTGGAGCAAAACATGCAGAGAAGCCTTGTCACAAAGCATGGAGATGACTGAGGCATACAGTGTCAGCAGTACTGGGAAGTCAAACACAGATCACTGGGAAAATATGCAATTGAACAACACACTATTGAACACTGCAACAATTACCTGCCTGGAGAGGGGAAAAAAAAATAAAGATTAAAAAAAGGCTTTAAGTACCAACCCAGTTTCATGTCAACGCATCAGACAAGTTATTCTAAGGGACCCTGGACTTCTTGCTGAGCTCAGTGACAATTAAGCTCTTACTTATTCTTGCTTGCCTTCTTAGTATCTATTAGCAAAAGGAGACCTCATCAGAAAATTCTTTATTCACTGTGAGCAACACCTCTTGTGACACACTTAAACTGCTCCTGTAGCATAGAAAAATACCCAAGACAATACTTTGAATACACATGTACACAGAGCATAAACGTCTCCTTGTCAGAAACAGTATTTAGAGACCAACACGAACCATCCATGGCTGTACTTTAAAAATGTTTGGAATTAGGATAAAGACCAAACAGTTTGCAGGTACACAAATTACAAGCAGAGCAACCTTGCTGACAAACTACACATCAGACCTGCAAGGACATATTAGTGGATTTTGTTTCTTTTCCTTTCTCCAATTAAAAGATTGCTTATAATACCTAAGTTATTTGAGCACTACGGGAAGCATGAAGGCATTGAAGCTTTAGTTCACTTGTAGAGCTGGAAAGACAGTAGCAATGCCTGATGCCAAATTAAAACAGTACTATTCAGTCATGCCATCAGCATTTTCACAGGATGCCTTCATTTTACTAGGTAACCTTCAAGCAAGCAGATTAGGGCAGTAATTCTTCCGACAAGCAAGTTATGACAGCAGCCTACTCAATCAACAACTGTTTTCTAAACACAACAACAATTTTTACCTATTAAATTGCAGAAGCACCATTTTTTTAACTCTGTGGTTGCAAATATGGGCCTTTATTTTTCCTTTAAATAGCAAAAGAAAAGTAAAACTCTACCTTAGCTGTGACACCAGCGTTGGCAAGCTATTCTGTAGGAGTGGCTCAGTAAACACCAGATTTTCAAACAGATGCTTATTGTGCAATTCCCACGTCACCTGAAATTTCTTCAAATGTTCATTTTCCTATTTAAAAAAAAACAATCAAAAACCAGAAATAAGCCAGGGTTAGAATATCTGGAAAAAACCCAAACAAACAGAAAAATTGTCTGAAGCAAAAATTTTAAGTTTTTTTAAAATCACTTCCATCCTACAAGCTGGATTATCCAGCTCAAATAGCCATAGCTTCATTCCTTATTTTTCTAAATTAAACAAAAAAAAAAAAGAAAAATAAGATTACATTGTTGAAAGCTTTCACACATTTCTGCACCAAAAGGTGTATTTTATGATCTGAACCAGTTATTCTTGGGCTTTCTTGTCAAATAATTGCCCATCTCTGATTATTCTTCAGTTCTTTGAACTTATCTAGTAACAAGCACATACATGACGGCAAGCTACAGTCTTTATTCAATACTGACATAAAGTAAGTAAAGAGTTCTCTCCAAGTACAGCTTCAAAAACAAAGCTTTCTAAAAAGCCAAGAGACCAACAGCTTACTTCTCTAGTAAGCACAATGTTTTTCTATTTGAAGTTATTTAACACATAATCGTATATAATTTAAAGTCCTAAAACTTCAATTTATTATCAAAGCACAAGAATCAAAGATGGGTATAATAGTTATTCAAGTCAGTAAGTTTTCCCACACATAGCCAGCAGTACTCAGGTTTTCTATACTAGGACTCCTCCACACAACAAAATCAAAAGCATTCTGGCTACCAGATCAGCAAGTACATACTATATATACTATACTATATATATACACACACACTATATATATACACATACTATGACCTCAAGTACTCAGAACAACCAGAATACTCTGGAATTTCCAAGTCTGATTAAGCATAGTGGGTTCAAAAGCAAATATATACTATCAGACCTAAACATGAAACTCTCAGTATTCAAAAGAAGGATCAAGTCTGGAGTTTTGTTATTTAAGAAGAGTGAGTAGTTTCCTTCCTCTCCCCCCTCCCCCCAAGTTTCACAAGACAAATACTATTTCACTTTGAATATTATGTCTTCAAAATATTTACAATTTCTGTAAATCACTAATAATTTATTAAAGGGTCAACAACGAGAAAGGTTGACCTAAGCATTTTCCACTCTTACGCTGTGAGCAGAACAGTCAACGCTTGTCTACAAAATCTCAGATTGAGCACAGCATTTCCCACAAAGAAACACCAGCTAAGTTTTCCATTCTAGTTTGCTATAACTGTGTACTCAAGGACTCTTCTACACTGACCATAGTCATTCCAGCTTCCTCTCAGTTTAATCTGTGATTCCCTGGAGGGCACAAGGCTTTAGTTCCTGCTCCTGAACTTTGCTAGTTAGTTGGATTCCTTTGAAAGGTAGGACAACTGTTCGTAATTTCATTGAGATATTAGTTCCTCACAGGTGGAGGTTCAAGGCATTATATACTTTCATACCACACGCTATGTGCAAAGGCTTTACCTTTAAAAGAAAGGCTGCACTAAGTTTACAGATCTTGACTGCCTTTTATATATTTCAGTTGAAAAGATTCCTTCTTCCTTAGTGCACTGGTGTCTTGAGAGAAAACAGCCATACACATTGAGAAGGCTGGTGACCCTGCTACCTGTACTGAAAGCTGTGACATACTACTCCATTTTCAAAAAAGGTTATTTAATAGATCTAAGAAGTATATGACAAGAGATAGTATCTTACATTATCACATTTCAGTTTCTGAATATCACAGTTTAGCAGAAAGACACTTTCAGCACTTACTGGGCTGCAGAAGGAAAAGAATAAGAGAACTCTGGGGTATTTTGTGTTTTCTTATTAGAGAGTTCAAGCATGCTCTGTCTCTTCATGGCCATTATCTCAATCTCTCATACCTGCTAAGTTTTCATGACTACTAGTTCATGATAATAACAAAGGGGTAAATTTTCAGAGTATTTTCTAATTAGTTATGTACTTCTGGCACTAATGAGCTAATTACTGGTGGATCTACTTTAAGAAAGCTAACATTTGTACTGTAATACATCTGCTTTTCAGCTGAACACACTTCTAAGCTCCAGTGCAAATCAACCTGTAGAGCAATCTTCTCTCAAGCACCTTGTTAGAGACTTCATGACTATTAAAAGCAGGCGATAAACTGGAGATGCCAGTAACCTCATATCTGTATTTAAGTGATAAATCTGGGGAACACAATACAGAAAACAGCAAATACTGAGCACTGACAACAGGAAAAAAAAGCACCAAATATGGTCAAGTTTAAAGGAAACATCTTCCTGTTAGGACAGTTCAATTTTACTAACAGTCCTACTCCAGTAATGACACTGTTTTCTCTCCATTTTATATCCTTATCACCTGTCTTGTTACTGCCTGTTCTTTCCCTCTCTTTATATACCTAAGACAGTCACTTTCAGCTAATTGGCAATAAACCCCAAATTTACCAGTTTATCAACTTTTTTTTGGCTTGCACCAAGTTTACACAGGAGAAGTGATGCACAGGGTAGTGACATTAACAAAGGATGTACAGCGGAAAAAAAAACCCAAACCCCAAAAGATTAATAACTTTCTCAGCCCTAAAACAAAACGAATTATAGAATTTATTTACTGTATTATTCACCCATGCTGGACAATCATTCAAGAAGATATTTTTAAGGCTATTGCTTGTTTTCTACCTGAAAATATAAATCCAAGCCTAACTAATCACAATCAGTTGATAAAACAAGCATTTAAGAAAAATAATTTTAGAAATCATAAATAACCTAACAGATTGAGGCAAGAGATCATCTTTTCAAGTAGCCATTCTTGCTTATAAGGGAAAAGAAAAATTGTACGTTGAAACAATCCTTAACACGGTTGTCAAGGGACAATTAAAGATACAGAATTGTTTTATATGTTTTCAGAGGCATTATCTAAAATTCTGTAGGATCTGCTTGAAGATTAGTTTCAGAACGAGTGCCAGAAACAGCTACCCACCTTTTTCTTTACAAACCAAAGATAATTTCATTAATTCACTGCAAGAGGCACTTAATCTACATTTCTGAAGAATTAAGTTTCCACTTTCAAGATCTCCCTGTCTCCAAGCACGCACACACACGCACAAACCACAGAAGACACCTGAAAGAGCCCAGAAAAGCTCTGCTAGCATTAACCCTAGCAAGCAGAAGTATATAGGTTATTTTTTTAGTCTTACCAGAGTAACTAGAAACGCGCTGATTGTACACGCTGCCTGACAGAGTGCACTGTATTCTTCAAGTAGGAGTGAGATGAACTGATGTGCCTGTGGTGGCCCTTGTATTGCTAATGTTGATGCAACTTTAGATCCCAGCGACAAGTGTCTGAGCAGACGAACCTTCATTTCAAGCACATATTCTCTAGCTTGCTGTTCCAACCGTTGGTAAAGCTGATAGGGGTCTCTTTCACAAAGCCTGTATTTTTTTAATATTTGTGACCAAAAAAAGATAAACGCATGTAATCAGCAATTTTCACTTTCCTAAATATATTTACCAGTTACTATTATTGTCATCAAACAGAAATAATGGCTAGGGTTCACAGAACTACCTTAAATCTGGGAGAACACAGTCCAGTTCCCTACACTTGTGCTGTGGAACTGAGCTCCTGTGGAGCTTTAGGACTAGGATGCTTGTCCATCTAGGGAACAAGTTAACTTAGTATCTCAGTACTTCAACTTGTGGACAAAAAACTTTTGCTGAACTTCTATACAACCCTAAAGACAACATAAACTCTTCAGATGAGCTTCTTTAGAATTTCTCCGTGTTCTTACATACAGCCCTAACAGATGTCCCAGTCAGAACAGCCAGACCTAGGCCAAATGAGTATCCTGTAGAAGGACAGGCATTTACCTCAAGTCATTAAAGGAGTTTGACCTGTTAGGCAGCCAGCCAGAACATACCTAAATGCATACATGCAAACCAAACCGGACTTGGTGGCTGCTTTGAGGACCCTTCAGTTGCTCAGCTGAACTGAAAGAAGATATTACTTCTTTCTTCTTATACAATACCAAGCTATTAATACATTCATTCATGAAACTCTTCCTCACCTTCATTTGGTGTTCCTTACCCCGAGCTGCAGATCCTGTGTACAAGGACATCTTTTGCACCTTTTGCACATGAAAGCTGCGCAACTACATAGCAAAGGTGCAGGATTCACAGGGCCACAAAGAACATCCTTCAAGGAACATGACTTAGTGCACTCTGTGGCAGCACTAACTGCAATAATTATAAGTGACTAGTGCATTTTTTAAAATTATTGAAATTATTAATTATTTTTAAAATCTGGAAGTTAGACTAGAATTTGTGTCTCATTTGTCCCAGGGACGCTAACTTCCCTGGGATAACTAACACTGAGGCTCCAGAAGCATATTGCCCTCCAAGCACTCTATTCAGCCACTCAGTACCTGCAAGGCTTGTCGCTCTAAGACACAGCTTTAAAGAGGGTCATGGCTTCCTGCTAAGGACCACATACAGGTCTGATACTCTTTTGGAAGCAAGACATGGGTTTGAACCACCTCACACAGAAGAAAACTGAACATGAACACAAAACAGTGCCATCATATTGCCATGAAGTGCTCCAGCATACACTAGGAACAGTTCCTGACACCACTACATATTTTCATATAAGACCAGACAGTCTGTTTCTTGCCAGCTGGGTCTAACAGAGTCAAGCATGGTATTAGGAATTTCTGCCCTTTAAACATAGATTTACTTGACCACAGCATGATCCTTGGTGTGCTACTTATGTGTTTTGCTTGGGGTTTTTTGTTTTGTTTGGTTTGGTTTTACACTTTCAATACCTACAGTGACTAGCTTTCTTAAAATTTTTCCATGACAGTAGCACCAACGACTGGACACACTGGTGTCTGCTCAAACACAGCATCCTAATTTTATTTCATACTTTGAAGACCACAAAGACCTTGAGTGAAAAAAAATAAAATCATATTGACATATAAGGTTTCCTTCTTTAAGATCCTGTTTCTGGGTTCGTGTTTTAATAATCTCTCTCAAAAGTGAAAACCAGTTCTAGAAAAATCAAAGCTCTTAAGTACACAAGAAAGGTACACAGTATGTGTTCCAATATCCAATTTTTATCCATTAAACAGAAACTGCATAAAAAAAATCAACAACCATTTAGCTGTGATTCAGTTTTAATTATCTACACACTATGTAACATTTAAACATCTTTAATTTCAAAGCTTATGTTGCATGTTTTGATCACTTAAATAAACAAAGTGTGACTAATAGGGATGCATTACTACTTTACTTCTACACAGCTCCTGTTCAAAATCAAACACTCGGAGTGCAGTAAGTTTATTTAATTATCTATTAAGTCTGCTTCAGGAGTACAGTCATACAAAGAGCAAGATGACTATAATCTTTCATAAGTTTCTTTACCTCACCAGAATTTAGCTTCAACGAGAAACTCCACATAAGAACTACAGTTTGTCAGACTGGTCAGACCTTAGTATATTAAGTACACAGAGACCCAAGGAAAGCAACTATTCCATGACTCCACATTGACAGAAACTCCAATGAACCTCCTGGAGCACTTTAGGGACAGCCACAGTGTTCTCAAAAGATAAAAATCTCACAACTGAGAATCTCATTAAACACATCTTCAACTTCACACCTAAGGAAAGCTATCATTTCAACATCTGAAATGAGAAAGAAGTTCTCGGAACCTACTTCAGCTAGTGATCAATGGCAAGTATTACTTTTTGGGGGGTCAATATTACCTTTTCTTGTTTGTTTGAAAGGTCTCTTCTGTTACAACTACAGCAAGATGCCAGCACTAGTATAACTCAGGTTAGTTCAAGAAGGTAAGATTTTCATGTGGGGCCATTCAAATTAAACAGTGTTGTATTAATAATAATCTTCAAGCCCTTTTGAAGAGTACGATTTAAGGACCCTTCCATAATTATACATTCATATCCCTATTACAAACAGCATAAGAATTTAATAGCTTTCTATGCATTCAATTTAACACTTAAAAGTCCTGAAAGAAACAGAACTGACTGTTCTGCCTTTTCATTTCAGTGGAGGCAATCATTCCAAGCAACCAGACTTACAGATGTTGAATAACATTCTATTAAAAAGCAATATTCCAGACTGGTTAAAAGTTAATTTCAAAAATCCTCTTAGGAATTAATAGATATTTTTCAAAATACTGTACCTATCCACCAGCTCTTTCATTCCTTCTTTATCTGGTACCAAAGATTG
This sequence comes from Nycticryphes semicollaris, assembly GCA_013400055.1. Taxonomy (NCBI): domain Eukaryota; kingdom Metazoa; phylum Chordata; class Aves; order Charadriiformes; family Rostratulidae; genus Nycticryphes; species Nycticryphes semicollaris. The sequence goes on from VXBJ01006993.1 coordinate 534,170, forward strand.
GTCTTGGTCATCTGCCAAAGGGGTCCCTGCTTGGCGATATATACACCGAACCATGTATCTTACTTCTGACCAGTAATTTTGAAGCTGCTGAGGTTCACGTTCAGGCTCTGCTGAATTTTCTCTGCAAATAACGACAAGAATAATTGCTCCGTACATCACAATCGTCATTGGTTCCTATATTCTGAAGATGCTCTTCAGGAAAAACAGCGTACATCTGAAAATGCCTAAAATAAAGCATGAAACTGGATAAAAGCTGCTATCCCTAAGTTGTTGTCAGATTGTCTCAAGAGTTTAAAAGAGCTTAAGCTCCAACACTGCCAAGAGTCTGACTACAGGCACCACGCTGTCATGTTTGAATAAAGTTCTTACCTGCGCTCATTACAGGCCTCGCAGTTGCATGCTACGTCTGAAGGAGAGGAATTGCTAAGATCTGCAGCAGGCACCGTCTGTGCACCAACAGTTATTCTTCCTCCTCCTCCTACAGATTCCTGCTGTGATCCACTGTTTCCAAGAGGCATGTGCAAAAGGAAATCTTGGCTCTTAGAGAAAAAAACCAAAAGAGGTAGCCTTCAGTTTGTAATGCAGAAGTCTGACATGTTAACAGGTTGGCAAATATTAATGTTGCAATTCCTACTGCTGAATATATTTTGGGAGGACACTCAACTAGACACAAACAATATACCTCCAAAAAGCCTAGTAAATGCAAGAGATGGACTGAGAAAACCAAGGATACAGTTTAATTTCTAATAAGCAAAGTATGTTGGTTATAATTATCTCCTTTATGTACTCCAGCATAAACAATGAACTAAGCTAAAGGAAGGCTTGCATCATCCATGATTAATCGTAAACTAGTAATAACTCTTCAGTCTTTATTTGACAGTACCTTTGGCTTCTGTAGTTTAACAATCCTTCCTAGCAAGAAGCATAAAATCTCCTTGTTTATAACAGCCAGGCATACTACTTCACAGTAATGGATGTTAGAAAGCTGCTGCCACTGGGAATGGATGCTACCTCCTGTGCACAGTGCTGCTCAGTACTAGCTGATGACAAACTTCTCTCCCAAGGCTCCTTGTATTTTTGGTCTCCAGCTTCTCTCCCTTCTCTGTGCTCCAGCCCCAGTACGTACCATGCTTCCCGGCTGCCCAGAGAGGTGGTGGAGTCTCCTTCTCTGGAAACATCCAAAAGCTGTCTGGACACGTTCCTGTGTGACCTGCTCTATGTGTTCCTGCTCTGGCAGGGGGATTGGACTAGATGATCTTCCAAGGTCCCTTCCAACCCCTGATATTCTGTGACTCTGTGATTCCCTTCTGCATGCTCCCCAGGTCGCCACCAACCTTCTGTGGCACCAGGCGGAGCCGTCTCCCACTTTAAGAGCATAACTTAAGAGGAGGTTTTCTGTGCTTCACCACCCAGACCCTGGCGCATGATGCAGACACAGGTCAAAACAAACCTGTGTGCACTTGCTGCTGACCGTGAGATCAGCTACTGGGGATGGTTTTTTTTTCCCCAGTTGGTTTCTCTAATTTAACTAGCCACCTAATCCACCTAGTTGCTTTTTAAAATCAGGCTTCCCAACTTTGAAAATCCTTTTGCTATTTGCTTTTAAAAATTCCTCTTAAAATAAGGAAACAGTTGCCAAAATAAAAGACACTGCAAATTTTTCTTTTGCCTGGAGTACCAATAACCTAATAAAACATTTAGGAAGCAAATCCTTGCACATGCAGGACACATTTGTTTCGTTAGTAGTTCATTAAACAGAGCTTAAATATGACAAAAATATTAACCCAACTGAACAATAATGTGAGTCAGTCTTGCTATGCTTTGAACTCTCGTATGACACATTTACAATCAAGGTACCAGTATAATTCCCTTAGATCTAATCTTTTGATTAATTTTACTAACCCTTGTTAACAGCAAGAATATCAGTATACACTAGTTGTACAGAAGTGATACACTAAAATTTTCCTTACAGAAACCTGTTAACAGTGCTTTTGACATGATTGTAACAACGCTATACAGGGTTTAAATAAGCTATACCAAGACAAACTTTCCTCACACCGCTTTGTTTACGGAAATAAAAATCTGTATGTGCCTATGGGCATGTGTACAGTCTGTTAGCTCTCTACAGGGAGATATTAGCTGGAATCTACAGTGCTTCCAGTTGTCAGAAGTGCGTACCTCCCCAGATCAGTTGTGAATTATAGTATGGTTTATTGTAATAGGGTTTTGCCGGAGCTACCAATGAAATTTTTCTATCTTTCTGCTACACGGAGCACATTTTTTACGTGAGGTTGAATTCTCAGTTCAAAATACATCTTAAACAATTAGAAAATAATCACAACTTGAAATATTAGCACCATGTGTTAAATCGGTGTTTGTTGTGCTACAACAAAGAATAAGAAATTGTTATATGCATACTATGCAAAGTTCAAAGTTGTGCTTCTTTACTGGAAAAAAAAAAACCCAACAGAAAACCAAAAACAAACCAGAAAAGAAAAGACAACAAACTGAAAGACATGCAGGAATGTGGCAGTGCAAATGCAGTGACTCAAGAACACAACTGAAAGAACAAGGAAAATTCAAATAGTTTGCCTCAAAGGGAGGGAAAATACAGGCAAGCAGATAGAGAAACAAGTGTAATGACTGAAGTTGTATTGGTAAAGAGTAGAAGAAACAGAATTTTTAGTAAAGGGGGAAAGGACAGAGTATGAGATCCAATAAATTAANAAAAAGGCAAGAAACAAATCCAAGCCTTGCTTTACTCAAAAATTCAAAACTCAGAACAGGAACTCCTTAGTTTTGGAACAACGCGTCTGCTTGGTTTAGTTCATAGGAAAAGCAACTCAGAATCTCCTAAGATACTTTCTACGCGTTTATAGTTCAGGTGGTTTCAAAAGCACAAAGTGCCATTCAGACCATAACAACGTTACCTTCTTAGACGCTGAAGTACTTCAACTTACCACAAGAGATTGCTCTATGGTCGCATGCCTCTCCTCCTTTTCGACTGTTCTTCGACAGTCTGGACACACCCACAGTGGAAGATGCAGCATATTGTTTGTTTTGGGAGATGTGGAAAGTGCTGTTTTGCTAGAATTTTTTATTCCGCTCTCTGAAAGCGAAGTATCTTTTCGTTCACTTCTACAAAGAAGACAATGCTCGCCAGTTGTATAGGGTGCCCTTTGGCCCAAGCCAAAGGTAAACGGTGTCTAGAAACAAAGGTTTTGGGAGATAACTTGTTATTCACAGAACACGTACCAGAAAACCTTATTATGAGATTGAAAAGAACCAGAACAACCAAACTCACATATTTTAACAGTCACTATTAAAGGGTAAGTATTTGGAGTATCCCAAGATCAGTTAAGCAGTCTTAATATCCACACGGCAAACAATTCGGATTATGAATACTCTATTTAAGAAGAGTAAGGTTTCCAGGGAGCATGGACTACAGCTTTTTGCTTTAAAAAAATTCAGCCTAGATGCAATAATCTAGTAAGTAAAATAAAAAAAGGATAGTGCAATTCTTTTTACTGTTGTTATTCTTCCAGATAAAAAGGAAAATAAGTGCTTTTTGAAGTTCTGTCGCCTTCTTTAACACTAACCAAAACAAAGATTCAGCTAAGCTTGTTACAAAATAAAAGCTTAACTCATTTTTAACAAAACCAATCAGTAGGGTCTTAAAAACCACTATTAGCTGTTGAATAAAGTAGACTTGGAAACTTATGGGGAGAGAGGCAGTTCAAAACCTAATTTCTCTTCCAATATGCTACCGTGCAGGAAATTACAGTTCAGACACAAAATGCTGGTTATTCACCCAGACTGATACTCAAAACACATCAAGCAGCACAAGTCAAACAGAACCCAACTTCACCAAACATAAGAGAAGTTACGATGAATCGAACAAAGCATCTGGCAGTGGCTGGATCACAGATTTGCCCAAGTACTAGCTCTGTCTTAATTAGCAACATCTTCTATGTAAGCCTCAAAATAGTTAAATTCTTTCTCAAAGGAATGACAAAATTTAAATAAGTCATTAATACGTCACTCAAGGATCCCTCTGATACTGTTCCAACCTGAATGCTAATAAAAATACCGCTTTAAAGATCTTGTAGGGCTGAACTGCACAAGCATAGGCGAAAAGTTCTTTAGGGCAAAGGACTAGTTCAAGCTATAACACAATTCACTAACTGTCTTCTTGTCTTCAAAGCAACAATCCAATTCCCTGTTGCTGACATCTAAAGAAAAACAGCAGAGAATTAAAAACTCTGATTTCTGGATTCTTTGCATTTATAAAGCTGACAGAATTAGATATATGGAAAGAAAAACTTGAGAATTGTAGACAACAGCAAAAGACACTCTGAATTCATCTCCACAACTATCATCTTATCTTTCAGAGGTTCACAAGAAATTTAAGTTAAGAGATCTTGTAAGAACAGAAGCTCTTTACTCAATGCCACTTCAAGAATTCACACCTAAGCACTAAGGCAAGAAAAAGAACACAATTTCTCCAGGTACCTGCTGCAGGTTTTCAGAAAACAGTTTCATGAAGGAAGACTCCCTCTGCTTCCTGAAAGGCTGTTTGTACAAGCATGAACAGATTTCTCAAGTTAGACATTACTCTTGGCTGACCTGCACTCAACTGCAGATCTTATTAATGTCTAAAAACCCTGCATGCACGAGGCCATAGCTGTTCATCCTCTTAGCCCTGAAAGTTTCCTTGTTATAATAAATTTTTGAAGGCAGATTAAGTCTCTGTTGAAATGATGATGACACCTTTCTAGCTATTGCAGTCAAATCCTTATGACTATCATCTGCAGGACATCCTTCAACAAAGTATGAAAAGCAGAGGATAAAAATGTAAAAGTTCAGAAGTTAAGACACCCAGGCACTTGCTCTTTTGCAAAGGTAAGGGTCAAGGCAAACGTATTTCTTGAAGTTAAGACTTATGTGTCTAATTTGTTTGAAGCTGCACCACAGTCATTAAAAGCCATGGCAAATACAGCAGGAACAACCAACTTAATCCTGACCAACTCACAGACTCAATCAAACCCTAAAAATCTCCCAACTGGGCCTGCATTACAAAAGATTTGAAGTTCCAATCTGAGAAAGCACTTGGTTCCTAGAGCACAATGCAAATCAACTGTTTAGAATGAAAATTTATTTCCAACAAAATCAACAATTAGAACATTGACAAAATCTAGACCAAAACAATCTCAGATTCCTTTTATGGCTCCGTCATACTAAAATAAAGCTATGAATTGCAGTTTCTTCTTATTTAAAAGATGAAAAGTGAAGTGACTGTTTGTGCGACTATTTCAACAGCAGCAATAAACTTTTCCTGAATTAGAGGAGCTTGGAATTAGGTCACATAATACATTTATATGTGCCTTCAGTGTAATCAGAGCAAAGCATACACTTTGAGAAAAGCAAGATATTTTTCCACTAGTCAAGCTTCAAAAAACCTGTGATGCATCTCTGCAGGAAAACACCCCATCTCACTTTCTCTGAAACACGTTCAGATATAACATTCATAAATGAAAGCTGGAAGTAGGACAAGCTGGAACAGAAATAACTGGATCTCTGCTATGTATTTAGATATATTTCCAAGAATAACTTTATTACCATAAAACTGCATAGCTTTTTTTCTTTTTATGTCTATGCCCAATTTCAGGCTTATTATAACAATAAAATTTAACTTTAGAACTAGTAGCTTTCACTGCTTTTTAAAGCATGAATAGTGAAGTCATCCAAAACTGACTTCAGTTAGCCAAGTCCTATCTCAAACAGAGATGTACATCTTTTTGAAAGGTTTTCTCTAGTGTTTCATACTGTTTAATAAGTAATTCTGCCATCATATAACAGCCACAAAATTTGACAGAACATACCTGAGAAACACCTGTGAACTCTGATCCCACAGAACTGTCTGTAAACTGTGTACCATTGAGCGAAACCTGGAAAAAATGAATAGTACATTGGTTAAAAATAGTTGAATTTAGTGCTAAAAGAGGTTAAAAAACATTAAACAACAAAAACTTCCCCTGCATCTGAGGGCTGGTAAAACAGCTTTTGAATCTTGAATGACTGACTGCAGAGATGGGAAGCCCTTTATCTTTTGTAATATAAGTTTTACAGATGCAAAAGTCTACAATTGATGTATTTCAGACTTTTGCCCTATAGCTTTTTTATTAGCAAAGCAACTCTGAGATGAAAGAATTTATACAGGAAGAAAGAAAAGTCATAAACAAAACTACTTTTTTCCTTCTGTATTTGATGGTTTGCATTTAGCTTTTAAACTTCTATTGTCAATCGAGACAATTACCAAAGATTCTTGCCTTTTGAAAGTTGAATACAATACTGCTTAGAGAAATATGCAGTGTTAACCAGGAAGACTTTTCCACAGCAAGCCTCCAAATGGCATTCAGTTATTCTGCTTCTTCCTGCCCCAGGTCATAATTCATACAGAAACCTCTCAGCGTTCTCTTCTATACCTTGATTCTCCACAAGTGTCGCAGAGACTACACCAGATATCAATGAAGTGCCTTTTACAAGCCCCAAGTGTTTTCATACAGAACTATTTCAGAACACTAAAACAACAGTAAAGCCAAGACAGTATAAAAATTCAAGTCAGTGACAAAAGAGCCCTAGATCACACTGACTTGAAAAGGCATTTAAAAAAAAAATAGATAAAAAATAAAATAAATATAATATTTCCCCTCTTCTTGAGCACTGTTTTATCTCTTGAATTTCAAATACAATTTACCACATGCCTCTGTTCCACCTATGATATGTTTTTGCTAAACTCTTTTTGGTCTCCAGTTTTCCACCTACTGCTGCCTGATGTTAAAGCTTCTAAGATTACTCTGAAGTCCACAATAAAAATCAGCCCATTTAATGTAGGAACCCCCTCGTCTTGTGTATTAGATTTAGAGTTCAGAAAATACTTTTATCTTGCTACCAAACCAGAAACTCAAACTGGAGCCTCCTCCAGTACAAAGGATTGTCCTTCAGTTTTACCCACCCACAGGATTACCAGCTGCTCAGTTTAAAGAGCCAGTTGAGATTATTGCAAAGCCATTGTCTTCAGACAGATTTTTCAAACTCCAAGTAGAGGATGTAACGCAATCTTGAAATCATTGCTAGAGTACATGACAAATAAGAAACCACTCAACTTCACTTATGTACTCTGCATTAATTTTCAAGATAGGTATTTGAGGAAAAAAAAAAAACCCTTGTACACAGGTCAAACATCTCAGATCTAAAATCATGGAAACAAAACAACTGATCTGGAACAAGCTCCCTATTTTTATGCAGGCACTTAGCAAAAAGTGGAAAAAGTCTTTTGAATTAAAGAACATCATCTTCACCAAGAAAAGAAATCCTTCAGTACTGGAGGTCCCCTGGTTATTGGTGTGCATTTGCATTCAAGAACAAAGAAACCAATAGGCAGGTTTAGAATGAAATTGTTATCTCCAGTTCAAAAAAAAGAAATTTTGGGGGGGGAAATTCAAAAAAGACAAGTTCATCCAAAAACATTAGCTATTCATTAAGGGAGTACATTTACCTTCTTCACATACAAGAGAGTGATAAGAAGAAATGCATGAACGGTCACATCTAAACATGCAGATGTTGAGTGACCAAGCTGAAGGCAGTCAGAAACTTCACAAAAACGTCACTAAATGTCAGAGGATGCCAAGATTAAGTACTGAACATCAGGAGTGACTGCTTCATGGAACAAGGGGTCATGCTACTAACAAAAGAAAAGGCACACCTTAATCCTAAGCACTGTGCAGACTGCGGTTCAGAACATTAGTATAAACACCCCAGAATTTAGTAGTAACCTAAATATCTGCAAGAGGAACAAACACTAAGCAATTTAAAGGAAAGAGCGAGACAAATAGGAAGAAACTTAAAGAGAATCATAAAAAGTGCCTGTAGGCAATGAGATTTAAGACATTTTACGTGAGGCTTAGAGCAAATACAAATATCAGTAAAGGACTTCAGTGGGGATGAATAATGACATCACAGGTAAAGGAAGGAGATGGCTAAATAGCACATCAGAGAAAACAGAAATCTTGTAGAAGTTGTCTAAACAGGGCTCAAACAATAGGAAGCTAAAAACTGAGATAAAAAAATACAAGACAGTCTTACAAATAATTTAAGAAGTTGGGGGTCAAGGGGAGAGTACAAAAACTACAACTAAATCCTTTTTCAAGGCACACGAGGGGCAAGGAGGTGTAGGTAGTCTGTAAGGATCTCAAAGGCTAAAGTAAACAAACAAATGGATGCATTAAATAAATTCTCAAAGAAACTAAGGTCATAGCAGACACACCAGATTTATTTTTTGCATTTTTCATGTTCACTATGGAGGAGTTTAAAGATATTCTCCCAGTGAAAGATTTATTTATGGAAGATGCGTTAGAGGATTTGTTTCAAAGGAAAGAACTGCTAGAAAAAGAGCATGGAGCAAATGGACAACCCAAAAAACAACAAACCACCAAGAGCAGATGACATGCAGCCAAGAGTCCTAAAGAAGCTCAAAGACATTTTAATTACATGAATAATTTCAGTATGCTAATGCTCACTTTATACTTCATAGTAGATTAGCAGAAAATTATTACTTTAAAAAAAGTATTTACTTATTAAGCTTTCAAAGGAGATCTAGGAAATCATAGTTATCCAAACTGTATCAAGAAAGTACCCAAGATGAAAAAGTGAACTAATAGCACTAAATAGACTGGAGAACAGCAGAAGGGCCTTACAAGATCCATGGGCCATATGTTGACAGATGTAAATCAGTGTGCAGATTTAAAGTAGAAGTGACAAGCCAGACAGCTGTCACTTCTGGACAACCGTAACTTTCTAGTTTGTTTTTTTTTCTTTTTTTAATTGAAAAAAACCTTATTTTTACAGTCATGAATGTCCCTTTTTGAAGTTTTACGTTTCAAAAAAACTATTTTGTGAAGCTAAATCTTAGAAGGAAGGCTGACGCAGATGAGGAACACTGGAATCTCTGTATGCACTCTTCAACCTAATTGAAACTCAGAAGAAGGGGAAGAAAAATAGTTCTTTCTTTCTTTAAGTGTAATTTACAATGGAAAAGAAGTTACTGTTTTTCTTGCAAGCTGTTAAAGCTTGCTAAGGCTGCTAAAATGTTCATTTTCTGGAGAATAAGGCATACACTATTGTAGCACAGTATAATTCATATCATTAAGTATGAAGAAAGTGAGAATCGCAGCTTAAAAAAAGTATACGTCTTGATTTAACCTGAATGGCTCTGAAGAACCAGTCGAGCAACTGGAATATAAACACACACAGACTGCCATAATTTGCCATCTTCAGTGGGCTGAGTGACATATTACTAGACAACACACGCCCATCGTTCATGCATTTGAAGCCTGGTGAATGGTGAAGTCACACAGACATCATGAAAGTCAGAGCGATGCAACATCTCAGGAGAGCTAGGGAAAGGAAAAGCACAGGAAGGGAATTTAAATTTGACTCATCACTGAACCCTAAACAGTTCAACAGAAATGTGATCCTCAAAAAGAAAAAAAAAATGCAGGATTTAATAACATTTCTTCGGATAGAAAATCACTAGAAAAAATTACACTGATTTTCTTATGTGCATTAGGAAAGATATTGAGGAAAAAACTGGTCTCCCCAAGAGACAATTAAGGCTACACTTTATTCTACAAGCTCCTAATATAAGAAAGGTATTCCATACCACTTCAATTAATTCCCTTATTTTTATATAGGGAGATGAAAAATTACTTTTGTTGAAACGTCTGAAACACCTCATTTTCTGTAAACATCTGAGAACCACTGAAGGAACCTCTGCACTTAACCCTGGCTACCCCCCACAAACCTCCATCAAGATGTCTTGTCTGTGCCACTCGCTCTCCTGCCTACACTTTTTGTGCCAAAATGCATTTGCCACAGCTGTTCTGTGCCCAGCCTTCTCTCAGGCACACTCGACACTGCTCTGCAGCTTCACATGGCAGCTCTGCCTCACTTCCCACCGCTGCCGCCCAACACCGTTTGGGAGGCAGCAATCTCTAGTTGTGCTCACTAGTGAAGACCTCCCTCGCTGTAGCCCGAGTGAAGCTCTGATTTGGGTGCTCTCCAGTTGCGGGCTGAGCTGCTCCTCTCCTCTCCCCTCCCAGGCACAGCTAAATCGGTCACAGAACTGCTGCTGGCAGATGAGCGATGCTTACAAAATCCTAAGTGATTTTCAGATATGAAGAAAGATTTCTTTATGCCTTCAGTTCAAGAGACAGGAAACTATCTGACTTCAGTAAGTGAAAAATTAGGATTCTCCTCCCGCATGCCAACTGGCTTAAGGATAAGCCATTGTGGAAGTCAAGTGCATGGATGAGAGGAAAGCGTGGTGATAAATGCATGAGAGAGGGGTTCAACAGTAGGCAACAAACAAAATCTTACGTAGGGCATCTCTGGACCAGTAACAGCTAGAAAGGCACATGGGAGGACATTTTTTCTGCATTCACCATAGTTCTCTTCTCCATTCATCTAGTTCCAAGGACTGTCACACAGGACACCATAGAATCATAGAATTGGAAGGGACCTTAAAGAGCATCAAGTTCCAACCCCCCTGCCACAGGCAGGGACACCTCCCACTAGAGCAGGTTGCTCAAAGCCCCATCCAGCCTGGCCTTGAACACTTCCAGGGATGGAGCACAGCTTCCTCGAGCAACCTGTTCCAGTGCCTCAGCACCCCCACAGCAACAAATGTCTTTCTAAGATCCAATCTTAATCTCCCCTCCTCTAATTTAAAGCCGTTACCCCTTGTCCTCTCGCTACGCTTCCTGACAAAGAGTCCCTTCTCCAGCTCTCCTGCAGGCTCCCTTCAGATACTGGATAGAGCATACTGCCCAGACCTCTACAACGGAAAGGTTTTGAACGACCATTGTCTGTAGTAACCATAGCCCCTGCAGAAGGTATATTAGAGCACTGAATAGATATTATGATGTAAAAACCAGCAATAAACTATCAACATTTAACCCTTCCTTAATAATTTTTAAATCCACATTATACCTAACTTATATGTGGTACAACCAGTTTTTCAGAGGCAGAGCAAACTGATCTACTTGGTAGTGTCATCACTCTTGCCTATGTGATTTCATGTACTTCAACATTCAGATTACTTTTCTTCTGCTGTACTTTAAGAAATCCATGAACATTTTTAAAGCATTGGAAGTACCCATTGAAGAAACTAAGCAAAATACTATCTGGTTTCTCACAAAAAAAGGCTGTCTTCACTACACTCTGGAGAGATCAGTTCCCTGCACAAAGTGACAGCAAAACAAACTCACCCACCAAAATACTGTAAATCCTGAAAGTTATCAACTACAGCAAAAACAAGGCAAAACAAAGCTTACACCCTAATAAAGCTAAACGTTACCTGTACTACAAAAAAACAGTGTATTCCATGATTTTTTTATTCAAGTAGTTGTTGTTAAGAATGGTCTAATACTGAAAGAAACTGTCCAGGGAGGTGTTGGAATCAGATGAATGATCACTCAGAACTATACACAGGAACCCTCTCAGAGGGGATGACCACCTTACTACTGTAACTATGGGTATGTTTATGGTCAATACTGACATGGCCAAGAAACGTAGACGTCCCAGGGTGACTCGTGGTCTCTGTCCATGGTCATGAAAGTCAGGCACCAAAGTGGCAGCTGAACAGGACTTTTTTTTCTAATAGAAGATAGAAACCTAACGATTTTTCATTTTTCTTTGTTAAATAACTTTGTTAAAGTACTAGAGGTTCTGCAGTAAGAGGACATGTCCCTTTAAAGATTAAATGTAAGAGTTTTCTTCCTAGCACTGGAATATAGAGTGTGCAAAATTAACATGCCCAACAACAGGCTGGAAATTGATCACCAATACGCAACACACTTTCAGGTCCACCCGCATAGCAATGCTCATGAAACTCAAGCACCTAACAGTTTAGTATTATTTTTTAGAGAAAAAAAATTCTTCTGACACCAGTTATACAAAATGTAATTCCCAAGAGCTTTTAAGCTTGGAAATTGGTAAACATTTGAGTGGCAACAGTGAAAAGTTTGGGGGTTCCTTCCAAACATCATAATGGTTTGGCATGATTAATTAGTGAAACACACTTTGCGGAGTAGTGCTGTGTGAATATGAATAAAGACCTCCAAATAGTTTCATTAACTAGAACGATAAAAGGTGAACAAGCTAGCATAGTACTCCACCCTGATTTAGAAGCAGGACTGCTTTGCTTAAGAAATTGACGTTATAAACATCTAAATTTTTAATGTGATAGTCACACATCTCTAGTGACACTAAACAGAGTGCAGTTATACTTACACACTTGCATGCCAGAGTCTCAGTATTATAGGAGAGACACTGACAGAAGTGAGTCTTGATTAGCTGTAAACATCACCAACAGAGAAAGCTGTGAAGGTTTCCTACATAAAAATATCCTTGCTTATACTAAGGATGCCAAAGTACTAAATAGAAACCAGAGAAGGCAAAACCAAGGTGATAATAATTAAAATTTAAATATCCACATCAAGGCAGTCAACACTTGATCTGGCCAATTGATAAATTTTGCAGACTATTAATTCCTTTTGCAAAGCATGCTCCTTTGGACATCAACACTCACAAACTCCTTAGTTATGCCTTGCTTCGTGGACTAGTCTGTATTATACCAATGTAGTCCACACTCTTGAGACAGGAAAACTTTTCAATGAAAAAAACCCATATCTATAAACAAGTCAGTGATGCAAGAAGTCAGTCCCTCAGTCCTTCTTTAAAAAGCTACTGGACTACATGCAATATTAGAGAATTTTAAACCTGTATGTTAATTAACAGAAATTTTAAGAAGTGAATGCTGCAGAAGCATTCCAAGGCTTTTGTGACTCTCTTAATACACAAAATCTTAAATACAAAATCTGAATGTGACTTTCAAATACAGATAAAACACTTTTTAGATCTGAAATAATTAAATAACAGGAGAAAGGGAAGCTGCCAGAAGTTGAACAACAGCCAAGAGTAAAGCATTAGTGAGAAACCTGGCAGAGGCTCAGGACGGCAGAAAGCACTGCACACGGATATAGCTAATGTGTCAACTCAGCCCTTACTTACATGGGTACCTAATACACAGCACATGTTCAATAGCCATCGTAATTAACAGAAATCATTAATATCATTCCAGAGAGCTCAGTCAAATGTTTAACCTTACCATACTGTTCTGAGGTAGAAATAAGCTACAACTCCACTCAGCAGCCAAGGAGCTAAGCACAACATGACCGCACACGGTCACAGAGGACATTTGTGACAGCAGATTGGCTGCAGAACACCACGTCAGCTATGAGATATATCAACAAACAGCCTGCTAATAAAAGTGATTTATGGATGATGTTGTGTGGATACATTTGGACAGGGCAGGTTGGATATCTTGTAACTGCAAAGCACACTAGCCCATCGCAGCACGCACCCTCCATCACACTTAGCCAGTGGGAATTACACACTCAAGGGTTAACCACGGGAATTAACCTACGAAGAGGGAAGAAGGAAGAGAGACAATGCTGGCACCAGGAAAAGATGAATTCGTCTAACTTGAGATTTCACACACGTTTTGTTTGTGAAGACAAGATCAGAAAATGCCAAGCAGATAGCGCCAGTGTTACACTCCATTACAAACCCAAACACTTGTTCAAGGAGCTAACAAGGTTTTTGTCAAGTAGGTCACTCATTTAGTCCTCTAAAAGGTGAAGTGTGGTATTACTTGATGTAAGGAACAACATATCAGGATAAGTCTATTAAAAGTTTTAAAGATATATTTGAAATCATATTAACCCAAAACTAGGTACTCGCTATCCAAGCATCTCTTCAGCAAATTCTTAGAAGAAAAATGGTTTCTATCCCTTTTGACTTGTGCTACTGCTAAAATAGCTTGTGAGATCCAGGTAAATCCCACTTTAGCCAATATAACAAGTAGTTTTCTTGTTTGTAGTTTTCCTCATTCTTCACATAAAAGTAATTTTAGTGGCACTTCCGATTGCCATTTTAATCTTTTTAATATATTAATAAAGAGAACACTGGAGTCAATGTTAAGTAAAAACAGATCATTACAGAATTTGACTAACCCGCAGGACAGGTTCCCTGAAGGCTTCCCTTCTTCAACAAATCATATTATTAAAACTTACCACTTGGATTTAAGTAAACATAACACTGTATTTCCATAACTCAGTAAAAGCTACTCCTAAAATAAATTGTTGATGTCCAATAAACTGACAAGCTGAGGGTGGGGAGGCTTAATCTAGAATGCATATAGAAAAGGAAGCAAGCTTACTATGAATGACTCAAAACCTCAACAAAATTATTCTTCTCCCTACACCTCAAAGATCCCAAGCCTGATTTGCTTCCTGTCTAACACCAAAATCCCTTAGGACCTTTGGTACTAAGTCAAAATGTCAAATGCGTTTTCAACAAACTGAAATTATTTCTAAGGAAATACTTTTCCAGTTGAAGCCTTGATTGTTGTAGATGTTCAGTCTAGGGAGAGGAATTATTAAAAGATCAAGTCGCAGGCATAAACTGGACTTGTTCAAAAGGCCAATACTTTCAGGTTTAGCAAGAGTTAGGAGTAAAGACTGAGGCTGGGGGTGGACGAGGAGGTCCCCGCCTCACCCATTTTGGAAGATACCCTAAAATAGAACCAAGGTAACAGGTCCCTACTACCTCCTGCTAAAACTCAAGTCTAGGTTATTTGGCCAACAAGACCTTGTGCCAAAAAATTTTGATAAGAAGGAGCTATTAGAGGCTCATCACCGGTGGTGGTGTACACAGCCTTGTTTTTCACCGTAAGGTATAATATTAATGCTGGAGAAAGTTGAAGGCATTTTTATCCCCCCATAGTTTGGAAAAATGCTGGTCGTGCACTGTTAGCATCTGCTGGATCAAAAACATAGATAAATTTAATAAGTTAGTGCAAAAAGTACACATAATCAAGGTTTTGTTTTGTTCTCAGTATGAGCAGAGACACACAAAAGCCTCAAAAAATAGAGCATGGAGGAAGGAAGTCAGGCTGCACTCAACAATGCAAAAGAGGAAGAAAACCAGTCTTCCTCCTAGTTCTTTAAGAACTGAGGTCCCCTGAAAATAGGTAAAAGCAAATCTTCTGAGGATTTACACAGAACTGATAACTTACCTGCTGCATCTTTTTTTTTTTTTCCTTTGGGTCCTCAGAGCCAAGACAGAACAATTCCACTCTAGCACAGTGAGCAGAATAAACTGAAGTCTACACCACTGCTTAAATTCATAAACTCATGAAATCCTGTCTGACAAAAAGCTATACTCAGAAACACAGCCATCTTAAATGGAGCGAGCTACACTACAGACAAAGGTGCCTGAAAGCATTACTGTAGAATTCCTTTCAGTAATACCTCAAAAAGACAACTTTCAAGTAGTACTTTCAAAAGAACAAAGGTATTGTTATACTGTAATGAGTTTTAAGGGAGCAACTTCTATATTCTGTGCCCTTCCTCCCACGCATCCTTCAATAGCACACTCAATTTTTCTTTTAGCTGAATCAATCTAAAATACATCCTTCAGGAAATGAGCACCTGTTAGGAAATAAGGAGTTCAGAGGTTATAGTGCCACAACATGAAAACGTTAGCACACACAAAAAAGCTATGATCTCTACAGGAACTAGGAAGCATTTATAAACCAAAATTAAAAAGGTGAAACTCTGATCTGTATCCCATATAAGACAGAATGATCTACAATCACTTAACTTTTTAACCAGAAGTTACAGCAAGGTTGTATTCAAAGAAAAGGGTGTTCATCTATTTTGTTTTATTAAACAAGAACCAATGTCTTCCTTTGACCTCAATTTGAATGATGCAGACTTAAACTATTCATTCCATGAATCTTACAGATGGGTATATTCATTCCTACCTCAATCACTGCAATAAAATTCCCTCCCCTATTTTTTCCTTTTAAAAAAGAAGTCTGATGTGATCACTAATCTGTATCAAACAACCCAAGAAAAAAAAAAAAAGCAATCATAAAGAAATACACAGTCACTTCGTAGAATGAAGTGTCCAGAAGCCCTGCTGTGCTCTGTAGACACTAAGTGGAATTCCACCACTAAAAACAAAAGTACGTAAGCTGTACTCAATGAAAATATCTAAACACTGCCTGGCACATGATCTCATGAAATTTGTATTAACAAAGGCCAAAGACCTTCCTGAATTAATTCCTGTTTGGGTGCTTTTTCCAGAAGATACAATCTAGCATAATCCCTATTTAAAGCTGCAAGTAGCAAACCATCTAAAACAGAATTCATCTGGGCTCAGAATCAATTAGCCAATGTCATTATTTTTATTTACTCTACATCATCACTTCTCTTATGCATTCAGATGCCTCTATCTGTATTCCTTACCTTCGGAGAAACCGGAAAGAGTTAGAAAACAGGTCATTGAAGTCAGGAACACAGACAGCTAGCATGGTTCTTCCTCCCAGGTAGCTGCAAGAACTGGTATTCAGGAATAAATCCCTGCTGGATACCAAATAACCTTCCTACTCCTCCATTTAATACTATTGAGAATGCATTCAAAAACCATGCTAGTCTTTTTTTTTTTTTTTAATACAGAAAACACTGTGGAGCTAGTAATGGGCCACTACCACAGCCACCCCAAAGGTCACTCTATCTACCTAGGCAAGTCACATGAAACTTGGCAACACTTGCATCAATCTGCTTGTTTGTAGATAATGAACTCATACTGGTTTTCCTCAGTCAGCTGAGAGCTCTTATTATCCCTTTTCAAGTCATTATATCCTCTGGAAGTTTCATCAATCTTACATTTTCTTCCAAGGCAACTCAAAAAATGTTAACAGCATTACCACAATTCCCTGTAACCCACAACAAAATACCCATTTACAATTAGTAACTGAAGGTTTTCCAGGACGAAAAGCTGGAAGATCCACATCATCCAGGAACAAAACCCACTCCCACTGCATTTGCAAGCTAACAAGCTGAAGTCATCCTTGCTTTGTCAAAAGCAGTAAACACTAGATGCAGTGCTATCCCAACCTCAAAGATAAAAATGCCCAGCCACCCCCATGGCCAGGCATACATTCATTCTCAAGACAACATACGCTTCCAGGCAAGGTTATTAATGTCATAGTGAACATGCACTGACTGAAGCCTCTGGTGGTTAATGGTTAATTGCCTTCCAGCAGGGAAGGATCACTACAGGAGAGTGCAACAGATCCCTGATGCCATGAAAAGTGCCTAAGCTTGCAAGTCCCATCTTGCCATTTCATCTTCCTTTGAACCTAAAACCATTTGTCTCGTGTTACAAAACCCCAGAAGTATCCGACACACAATTTATACTAGGTTTCAGTCTATAGACACATACTGGGAAAATATATATCATGTACCATACTGAAATTCACACTGTATGGCAATAAATGAAAGATATTGCCCTTGGGGGGGGGGGAGGGGAGAAG
>VXBJ01006993.1:551709-574127 GCA_013400055.1 Nycticryphes semicollaris
GGGCAGCCACAGCTGATGAGCCATTTCCTCACAGCATCGTAGAGGAAAAAAATTTCACTTCCAGAATAAAACAGAACATAATTTCTTGTCATTAAAAAGTAATAATTGAAATATATATATATAAACTTAAACTTAAGTAAGTTAAAACAGGAATTAGCATAGAAATACTACAGCTTAACTAGCATACCAAAATAATGACACTTCAGCAAAGAAATGGTGAAGAAAGAAAGCATCAGCCCTGCATTTTCAAGTAAAAAAATGAAATCATAAGGCTGCAAACCATGACATAAGCTTGAGCTCATCTTGTTTGCAATTATACCTTCACTCTTCTTTGAAAGACCATTGTCATTAAGCAGACCAAAATCCATACTATAATAAGTATGAGGCTCAGCTTTTAAACTGTGTTACCAAGAAACTACAGCACGCCTATATTTGTGCAACCAGTTACTTGGCTAAATAAAACCATTTATTCAGGTTAAAGCCAGAAGCAATTAATATCCCCATCTCCTTTGTATTTTGCTTTGCATCAATCTGAGGTACCGCATGTAAATTGAAAAACACGTTATTAGCAACTGGTTACATTTTTTAATAAGTATCACTGCGTGCATACATATTTACTGGTCTCTACTGATAATTCTGTAGCTCCTTCCCTTTTATCATATACAAATAATTACTTATACTTTACATTTCTGATTGTCAGAAATTTTCAGTTCCCATGTCCAAACCAAGGAATTTCACATCTTAATGGAACATTAAAACAAGTCAGAGATGTTGACAAGTGTCTCATGCTATATATACACATCCTAACATCTTTTCTGAGATTAATTCTCTATCAAGATTTGGAAGCAACTGGGGAGAAGGGTTTGGTTCTACCAATGGCTTATGCCCTAAGACTCCGAAAAAGGAAAAATGATTCTGCTCTGCATCACACTGTTTTCAAGAAACATTAGTGCTGCTTCACAGCCCTCTGGAGGAGAACTCATTTGGTCAACCACCTTCAAGAAACGACTAACTGAAACGGACACGGTGACAGCCAAACAGGGTCATCAGCAAGAGGCCTGGTTCATTTAGCTCAAAGTGATGTAGTTCTACCTGGGTATGCACTAGGAGTGGGCAGAAGACGAGAATTAGATTGGGGACAGGGAAAGTAGAGTAAAATGTCCTGGAAAACATTCCAGCTGAGGTATAAGACTATCAGTCACAGCATGAAGAACATGAAGCGGAACTGAAGATGGGGATAGTGAAGATCTCTTTCCAATGAAGTGGAATCAGTTAATGAAAGGCATTTATGGCATTTCTACCAATAGGCAATACCAAAAATGTTCTCAGATCCCTTCACATTTTAATTGCCATTCACATGAAAAAGCTTTGCAGTTGTCCATATTTATTTGCAACTCAACTGCAATGGAAGCTGCCTTTGTCTTCCGGGATTTTTTAGAAATTTTTTGCAGCAGGGGAGATTCAGGAAAGTTTGCCTGCAGTAGTTTCTATAAGGCTTTTCTATATCCTTTGACACTGCATTTAAATAAGAAACAGGAAAAAAAATGAGTTTTGTTTAAAGGTATGGACAATTTCTAAGATAAAGCATATTTGAAAACCTGAGAACAAGTTAAAATCAAATTTAATATTAAGCCATAAGGAGAGGAGGAGGAAAGCATGTCTTTTACTGGTTAAAGTATAGCAATTAATTATAGTTAAAAGTTTTCTGCACAGCACTAAATGCCATTCCCTAGTTCACAGGTGAAATGGGAGGAGGTATACAGACTAACAGAACTAATTTAAGCATGGACAAGCTTAGACTTGAGTGAAAAGAGACTGGGATCTGTAATATCCAGATGTGCAGCCACCAAGAACCCAGGCTCTCCAAGGAAAAATGGGAGGGAAAGAGATTTTGTTTTAATTACACACATCACAAATCCTTTAGAAGCACATATCCCAAATGCAGTAATTCCCTTCTTTGTAGCCAAATATGATACAGAAGAACAGAGCCAATCCATCTCCTACAAGGATTCTGCTAAAAAAAAATATATGTATATATATATATGTGTGTGTATATATAAAAAATACAGAAAGCTATTAACAAAGATGATTCAAGAATTTCCTTTCCCCAGTACAATGGCCAAGTGTTCTGAGCAGGTAGNGGGGGGTGGGGGGGGGGAGGGGAAGAAGCCCAAAGCTGCACTTTTATCCAACTGTCAAACTTCACTTTGTGAACTACAGCATCACTATTTCTACAAATGGGCAGCCACAGCTGATGAGCCATTTCCTCACAGCATCGTAGAGGAAAAAAATTTCACTTCCAGAATAAAACAGAACATAATTTCTTGTCATTAAAAAGTAATAATTGAAATATATATATATAAACTTAAACTTAAGTAAGTTAAAACAGGAATTAGCATAGAAATACTACAGCTTAACTAGCATACCAAAATAATGACACTTCAGCAAAGAAATGGTGAAGAAAGAAAGCATCAGCCCTGCATTTTCAAGTAAAAAAATGAAATCATAAGGCTGCAAACCATGACATAAGCTTGAGCTCATCTTGTTTGCAATTATACCTTCACTCTTCTTTGAAAGACCATTGTCATTAAGCAGACCAAAATCCATACTATAATAAGTATGAGGCTCAGCTTTTAAACTGTGTTACCAAGAAACTACAGCACGCCTATATTTGTGCAACCAGTTACTTGGCTAAATAAAACCATTTATTCAGGTTAAAGCCAGAAGCAATTAATATCCCCATCTCCTTTGTATTTTGCTTTGCATCAATCTGAGGTACCGCATGTAAATTGAAAAACACGTTATTAGCAACTGGTTACATTTTTTAATAAGTATCACTGCGTGCATACATATTTACTGGTCTCTACTGATAATTCTGTAGCTCCTTCCCTTTTATCATATACAAATAATTACTTATACTTTACATTTCTGATTGTCAGAAATTTTCAGTTCCCATGTCCAAACCAAGGAATTTCACATCTTAATGGAACATTAAAACAAGTCAGAGATGTTGACAAGTGTCTCATGCTATATATACACATCCTAACATCTTTTCTGAGATTAATTCTCTATCAAGATTTGGAAGCAACTGGGGAGAAGGGTTTGGTTCTACCAATGGCTTATGCCCTAAGACTCCGAAAAAGGAAAAATGATTCTGCTCTGCATCACACTGTTTTCAAGAAACATTAGTGCTGCTTCACAGCCCTCTGGAGGAGAACTCATTTGGTCAACCACCTTCAAGAAACGACTAACTGAAACGGACACGGTGACAGCCAAACAGGGTCATCAGCAAGAGGCCTGGTTCATTTAGCTCAAAGTGATGTAGTTCTACCTGGGTATGCACTAGGAGTGGGCAGAAGACGAGAATTAGATTGGGGACAGGGAAAGTAGAGTAAAATGTCCTGGAAAACATTCCAGCTGAGGTATAAGACTATCAGTCACAGCATGAAGAACATGAAGCGGAACTGAAGATGGGGATAGTGAAGATCTCTTTCCAATGAAGTGGAATCAGTTAATGAAAGGCATTTATGGCATTTCTACCAATAGGCAATACCAAAAATGTTCTCAGATCCCTTCACATTTTAATTGCCATTCACATGAAAAAGCTTTGCAGTTGTCCATATTTATTTGCAACTCAACTGCAATGGAAGCTGCCTTTGTCTTCCGGGATTTTTTAGAAATTTTTTGCAGCAGGGGAGATTCAGGAAAGTTTGCCTGCAGTAGTTTCTATAAGGCTTTTCTATATCCTTTGACACTGCATTTAAATAAGAAACAGGAAAAAAAATGAGTTTTGTTTAAAGGTATGGACAATTTCTAAGATAAAGCATATTTGAAAACCTGAGAACAAGTTAAAATCAAATTTAATATTAAGCCATAAGGAGAGGAGGAGGAAAGCATGTCTTTTACTGGTTAAAGTATAGATATTAATTATAGTTAAAAGTTTTCTGCACAGCACTAAATGCCATTCCCTAGTTCACAGGTGAAATGGGAGGAGGTATACAGACTAACAGAACTAATTTAAGCATGGACAAGCTTAGACTTGAGTGAAAAGAGACTGGGATCTGTAATATCCAGATGTGCAGCCACCAAGAACCCAGGCTCTCCAAGGAAAAATGGGAGGGAAAGAGATTTTGTTTTAATTACACACATCACAAATTCTTTAGAAGCACATATCCCAAATGCAGTAATTCCCTTCTTTGTAGCCAAATATGATACAGAAGAACAGAGCCAATCCATCTCCTACAAGGATTCTGCTAAAAAAAAATATATGTATATATATATATGTGTGTGTATATATAAAAAATACAGAAAGCTATTAACAAAGATGATTCAAGAATTTCCTTTCCCCAGTACAATGGCCAAGTGTTCTGAGCAGGTAGTTAAAATGCCCCCAAACTCTCTCAACTAGCCCCGACAGGTAACAACCATGTATATATATTCTTTCCAAGCAGAAAGTTGTTAAAAATTTAATCTGTTGTTTATGCTTCAATCCTGAACAGAAATATGTAAAATTAATAGGGTTATGCAAAACAAAACGTCCTAAAACTTGCCAGCGCTTTCCCTTTAAGCTGTAAGTGTTACTCATTCAAAGGCAATTCTAAGATGTGCAAGACAACATTTAGGAATTAATTACTTGCCTACGTCGCTTCAATGATACCACTGTAGATGCAATTATGTCCCTGGAGATATTCAAGGGGAGGCTCGATGAGGCCCTGGGCAGCCTGGTCTAGTTGGGGGTGTCCCAGCTGACTGTGGTGGGGTCAGACTAGATGACCTTTGAAGGTCCCTTCCAGCCCAGATGATTCCATGATTCTAAGTTAGAAGAAAATTACCTCACCTGGTAACTGGTAAAGGGTTAAACATACTCACTCTTGACCAATCACTACAAAGTTAGTAAAACCACAAGTGAAGCTAATATCCATAGCAGATTACCTCAGTCTTCGCACCTCCTTATCCCCAAACTACCCAGCTCTAGATGTTCACCATACACATATACATCACAAAATGTATTGTCTTACCGCCACACGAAATACACAGCTGAAACAACACATGGTGTGCTTCAACTACCACTATGGGACAGAGCAGAAATGTACTGAATTAAGTGAGGAAATATGTAAAACTTGAGGTCCTTTGACCCAAGCACCTGATTTCCTGCTGCAAGAGAAGATCAGACAAGTCCAAGAGAGTCTATTGAGCCATGCCTCATTAAAAAGCAGGGGTGCTAATAGCAGAAAGCCAACCAGGATCCCAGCATACGTAACTGGAACAAAAAAGGTAAAGTGGCATCTCTAAAACTCTTGTCTCAAATGTTCCCTGACAGAAATGTAAGGGCCATATCCAGACAGTGAGCCAAACCTAAGTCCAGGACTAGATTTGTAGGAACAGTTGCTTATATTTCATATACTGAGGAAGACTAAAAGTTAAATATCCCACTGTACTAAATTCTTCATTGTCTTAGAAAACAGGTTTGTGATTTTTAGCTGTGGGTTTTGGTTTTGGGGGGTGGAGGTGGTGTTAGGTAGAAGCAGGAGGCAGCTGAGACGAGTCATCTGTGATTGTGATGGGTTTGAGGTGATCTAAGAAAAGACTGTCAAAGACACAAGCAGCTCAACAGCTGTATGAGAGAAAAAGCTGTCTGCTGGCCCCACCAAGGGCTGTGCACTGCTCCAGTTGTTCTCTGCCTCCTACAGACCCAAGAAAGCAAAAGTGGTCGTCTGGAGCAACTCCTAAGAGGAGCAGAAATCACTTATCAGGTCTAACCAACAGGCTGATGTGCACCATCTCACAGGTGTTACAGAAAACAGTCCAATGTTCAATCATCACGGCCAACTACTGTTCATGGGTTATCCACACGGGTAACTAGTGATACTGCTAACAATGACCAAGAATGAGTAAGAAGCTTCCAATCAGCCCTCCATATCTTAACACTGCCAGGAACAAACTCATCCTGCAAACAACCCCATGAGTTTGAAAATGCTACCAGAGGACAACTTTGGCTTCTCTGATCATGTGATTAGGTCCCACATGCTCATAGGTAAGAATGTAGATTATAAGGAATTAACACACAAAAGAAACCCTTCCTGCTTGTTAACCCGAGTGAAGAATATTTTACACTAGGATCACGATCAAAGCATCACGAATCCAAAGACGGTATGCCAGGGCAAGCTGAACAACAGTCTAAAATTAAGAACCAGTAATTATTCACACAAAGTTCACAAGAAGCAAGCAACCAATCCATCAGTCTTAAGAGGTATGCATACTAATGTACAAAGCATAAGAAAATGAGCTAGAATTCTTTGAATGTGATCAAGACTATGACCTACTCCGTAAGGGTCCATTCCTAGCTGGACCGCTGAACAGAAAGGAGATACAAGATACAGTCAGTTCACAGGAAGAGAATAAACAAGATGAACCAAACAAATCTAAGCGCTTGGGAGTGACCAGTATTATTCAATATATTCATCAATGACTTGGATGAGGGAGTAGATTGCACTATCAGCAAGTTTGCTGATGACACCAAACTGGGAGGAGTGGCTGACACACCAGAAGGCCGTGCTGCCATCCAGTGGGACCTGGACAGGCTGGAGAGTTGGGCGGGGAGAATTTTAATGAAATATAAAAAGGACAAGTGTAGAGTCTTGCATCTGGGAAAGAACAACCCCAGGTATCAGTATAGGTTGGGAGATGTCCTGTTGGAGAGCAGCGTAGGGGAAAGGGACCTGGGGGTCCTGGTAGACAGGATGAACANCTCTTCTTAGTGACAAGCAACGATAGGACAAGGGGCAATGGGTGCAAGCTGGAACGTAGGAGGTTCCACTTAAATGAGGAAAAACTTCCTCACAGTGAGGGTGACAGAACACTGGAAGGGGCTGCCCAGAGAGGTTGTGGAGTCTCCTTCTCTGGAGATATTTAAAACCCACCTGGATGCGTTCCTGTGTGACCTGCTTTAGGTGTTCCTGCTCTGGCAGGGGGATTGGACTAGATGATCTTTCAAGGTCCCTTCCAATCCCTGATATTCTGTGATTCTGTGTTATGCCCTATATCTAAAGGATATAAGTATCACAAATGCAGAGATAGGTATCTTGGAAGTCTACAATTAATAAGAGGAGGAAAGCACGAGTGCTATCAAGCTGCAAGTTTACTACAGGCCATCAAAAATAGACAGATCACACCTTTTCTGAACAGGTAGAAGAGTCAAGAAAAGCACAAGGCTTCTTGTTACAAGGAATAACCTTGAACAAAGTACCTACGCATCTACTAGGAATGGAACACAGCAGAACTCCAGCACAAGTTCAAGGAACTTAGATTCATAGTACGGTTAGCGTTGGAAGGGACCTTGAAGATCTTCAAATTCCAACCCCCACTGCCAGGGGCAGGGACACCTCTCACTACCTGTTGCTCAAAGCCCCATCCAGCCTGGTCTTGAGCACTTCCAGGGACGGGGCACCCATAACTTCTCTCGGCAGCTTGTTCCAGTGCCTCACCACCCTCACAGTAAAGAATTTATTTTTAGTATCTAATCTAAATCTTCCCTCTTTCCATTTAAATCCACTACCTGTCATCCTATCAATACACTCCCTAATAAAGAGTCCCTCCCTGTAGGCCCCCTTGAGGTACTGGAAGGCCGTTCTAAGGTATCCCCAGAGCCTTCTCTTCTCCAGGCTGAACAACCCCCTGTGTTTTACTTCTTAAAACACAGAGCAATTGAGACTCCTCCTGTAGCCTAGCCAGCAAGAAAGAAGTAATTGACAGTAAACAATGAGAGAATTTCTGTGGATGTGAACCGTCAAGTCAATGGTTACTGAAGAGGTAAAGGGAAGAAGAACAGCAAGAGACAGATTTAACATCACTAAATAAGAACTCACAGAAGGCAAGTCTAAGGCAAGGAAGAGCTAATTCTCAAATGACACAATAGATACCAACAAATGCAAGAAAACCAAGCACAGCAAGAGACTAGAAAACATAGCAAGAGAATAATGACTCAGAAAAAGCACACGGAAAGGGAACAAAAAGCATAACAATGGCAAGAGAATACAGGGGACAAATCAAAAAGGCTAAAGGCACAAAATTGTTTGAAACTACTATGAAAGCATTCTATCAGTACACTAGTACTACTAAGAGAATTCGTCCATTACTGAATGAATGTTCTTCATTAATCTTGAGATTAATAAAGAACAAGTCGTCAACTAAAGAGATCAACTACAAGCACGTAACTAGTGCAATTGCCACAAATAAATGTAAAAATACCCACCCAGAACCGACCTATTTCTGGTAATAGCCATGCTTACATTTTTTTGCTGAAGTTGTCCCAATAACACTCAACCAAGCTGGTGAGAAAATCCTCTGAACCATCTCAAATTCAATAATCTTTGAAAACTCACAGAGGATACCTGAGATATCAGAAGATTAGAAAAAAGGTGAACTACATAAACCCTTTCTTGAAGGGAAACAACCAACCTCATTCCTCAAAAACAAACAAAGAACCAAAACAAAAAAAACCCAAACAACCCAAAAAAATGAGGGAGAGAAAAGTGATGGCCAGGGCAGAAACACCTGAAGAATAATACTAGCTTGGTTTCAGTTCCCAGAGAAGTTAGATAAATATATTCAAGACAAGTCTTTGTAAGCACTTACACGATTCAGAGAGGAGGAACAGCCATCTTGGTTTTATCAAAAGCAAGCCATGTCAAACCAGCACAACTCCAACCCATGGCCAAGTTACACAGGGGAGAACAAATAAGTGCCATGATTTACTTGATTCATGTTTGTGACAGTCTTAATTACTGAGACTTGCTCAAAGCCAAACTAGAATTACCATGAATTTCCAAACAGCCATAAGTGACCATATGCAAATGAGGAGTCAACAAGGTCAGACTGTTGAAAAAAAGCTAATGCTACCTTGGGAGGTATAGCTTATGTGACACATGACATAATCCTTCTACCTAATACTGCTCCAGTAAGTCTCAGAGGGACACCTACAACTCATTCTGAACACAGGACTTCAAGGCAGACAGGAACAGCTGGAGAAAAGCCACAAGAGAACAACTACCAGACGTAGTAGATTACCTGCCAGGAAAGCCTGAAAGAACCAGGGACACTGAGCTTACAGGTCAGAATACTGAAGGGAGGAAGAGTCAGCTCTCTGTATCCTTAACAAATAGAACAAGCAATAAAATGTCTGAATTGCAGCAAGAGATATTTCTATGGAATAGAAAATTATCAGCGAAGTATTTAAGGACAAAGATAGGTTGCTTGGTGGGGTTGTAGAATCTCCATCAATTAGGTCATTTTAAGAGCAGGTTAGAAAAGCAAGTGACAAAAGTATAATTAGTGCTGTCTCCACTAGCCAGAAGAGGAACAAATGAATGAGACAAAACCAAGGAAAGAATGAAACTTGAAGTTAAGATTTTATAGCACTGATAAAAGATTCTGGAATATCACATTCAGCTGTGGTATCAAACTTCATGAGATAGCTTAAAAAGTGAAGAACTACCTGAGAGTCAGCACAGATGCTTAGAATACATGAGAGTCTATGAGTTTTGATGATGAAAAAGGAAGTGGAGGGGTAATTCTGTTCCAGTAAACATGTACCTTAACAAGAATAAAACATCAGGTTTTAATGGGCTCTTTAACAAGAAAAATCCCCAAGCCCACACCCAAGAACCATTCAGCAAGTATACCTTTATAACAGAATTAAAGATAGGTATATCAGTAAGATTACAGCAAAGCATTTTTTGCACCGAGTAAGCAGCTAATTTAGACTAGCAGGTAGTCTGGCTACTTGGCTAGCATGAGATTTAAAAGGTAAAGCAAGCATAGTTAAATTAGCACAGATACAAGCAGTACTGTAAAAGATGGTTCCTTGGATTTATGTCTGCTCCCTAAAATGCAATTACAAAATAACAAAACCAAACAACCAAAATCCAACCAATACTGTTGTCCATTAATATTTCAGAAGGAGATAAAAAGCTCTATAATCAGTAGAGTCTACCTAGGACAACTGATGACGACAGCAAACAGCTCCCCAAAGCTCAACATCTCTGGTAGCTACCCAGCTCCCGATACACCACCGTGCTCAGCCTATCTGCTCATTGCCCGCTCACCAGGTACCCAAATGCACGCTCTCTCATGAATGTACAACCAGTGTGATTAGCAAGATGGGGAAAAAAAAAACAAGACACCCTAATTAGAGGGATAATTCCACACAGTAGCAGTGGGACACAGAGCCATCCCTTCTGCCTTTCCCACTGTTAGTTTTTTGGTGTTATAGTGGAGTTGTAAGCCTATCCAACGTAATTCCCTTTCAAGCAGGCCAACTAGATCGGGCTGTCTGACCACAAAGAGGGCTGGCATTGCAGAAAGAGGAGCTACAGTCATCCTCCCTGTTCACTAGGGTCAATCAAATTTTGCTTAAGAGGAAAGGAGCAATCACAACATATTGGAGGGGCAGATGAAACAGATGCCAGAAAGACATCATCTTCCAGTGAGCATCTTATGGTTTAACAGAAAAGGTTCATGCTCCACTAAACCCCAGTAAACCCCATTAAGCAGACAACCCTACAAAACAAATAATCATCAGACATTACACCTACCTGACCACGTACTTGCACTCATTAATAGATTATTCCTATACTTATACCAAACTCTATCATGTCACAGACAGCCCCTCTACAAAAACTCATTTTGGTGAAAAAGATTAAGACCAAAACACTGACAATTCCTAGTCATAAATGCAAAGTCTTAAAAGCATCAATAAAGGCAGACTCCACAGCATCAACTTTACTTTTTTTTGTGGATCATGAATTAACACAAACACTAAAAAAACCACAACTTTGCATCTAACTTCAATAAGTTAAATTATTCAAGTAAACTATACAAAAGAATGTATTTGTGGCAGAAGTGTCAGAGATAGGACAATGCAAGCAAAATAAAACAGTAAAGACTAACTTCCTGCTATTAAAAAAAAAAAGGAAATACGTGAGTCACAA
Organism: Nycticryphes semicollaris; assembly: GCA_013400055.1. Taxonomy (NCBI): domain Eukaryota; kingdom Metazoa; phylum Chordata; class Aves; order Charadriiformes; family Rostratulidae; genus Nycticryphes; species Nycticryphes semicollaris. The sequence continues at coordinate 562,698 of VXBJ01006993.1, forward strand.
AGAAACCATAGAAAATTATTTTCTCATCACAAGAATTCATCCCTAACTTGGGAGAACAATTAAAATGTAAAAACACAATTATTTGGGAATGATTTTTAGGGCAATACTTCAAGTATGCTCCTATTGTAACAGAGCACACTATGTATCAGCTATTTCACTAAGCCAAGACTTCATGGAAAACGCTTTTTTCAGGATTATCGTAAATATTACAGAGTTGCAAGTACCTTTCTTTAACAGATTTTCTAGTGCCTTCAGTATGAGGGAAGTCTAACACTGGTTGGGATCCTCTAAGCTTTAACAGAAAACAGACAGGGACTACTGCACACTATTGCAGTTTGGATGTCAAATCATCAGAAATACCTTATTTTGAGAAGATGAGGCAATCTCAATAACTGGTAACATCATCAGGTGCAACACACTGACTTTTTTCCACAACTGGCTTCACATTTAGACAAATACTCATTTCTATGTCCTTAGAAGCCACAAAGGGCAGCACACATTCAGACATTTGAAAACTCTACTTGTACTTAAGGAATAAAGTCTCACAGGCCATGACTAGTAATGTTTCAACAAATCCCTGGGGACCAGAACAACCCCCTACCCTACACAATCACTAGATTTTCACTTGATTAAGAAATAAAACTTAGGCTCCGAATGACTTCAAATATTGGCAGAATATTCCTCTTCACTCTTATTAGCAAGACAGTAGATATACCCATCAGGTTTAAAAAACATTCAACAAGCAGTCTAAATAATATTCAAAGTATGTGTGATTAAGTGTCATGATTTCCCCATAATTCTGAAACCCAGTAAGCTAGGTCACCAATGACAGCACTTCCGAAAACATTAAATAATATTAATATTTAACTTAGTTACTATGCAATGTTCCTCAGTACAAAGTTCCTTCTCCTCCTCCTCCATAAGGTTTCAAATTTATAGCTAGTGGAGAATACCATACAAGTATGATAGCCTGGTCTCAGGACAGGAAAAAAAAACTATTTTTTTTCCATTAAGCGTAAGAATCTTCTTTAAAAGAATGTATAGCTGAATATTATAGAAGCTTAATTTTGTCCACTTTTATTCCTGTGATTCAGACTCGTAGTCAGTTATGACACTAATAAAAAAACCACCCGTCAGCTTCAGGCTGCTGCTGCAAGCTGTCTCAAATCACAGCAGACAGCAGTACCAGTCCCTGCAGACTCCCTGAAAAAAAGCGGAGAATGACAATATAGTGGAGATGAATTCTGGGAGTAGTCAGGATAAAGAAGTAAAGATAAAATAAAGATGATCACACAGATAAAACTACAAAGTTTCTTCTGACGGTAAAGGAGTGTTCTAACTCTTGCTGAGTGACAAAATAAAACCTTAATTCATCTGAAGCCTATTCCTGTGAATATTTGGGTTTCAACTACACAGTATCTATAGCCACATAGATAAGTTATGGCGATTAAAGTGGTGAAAAACTTCTAGTGAACCTCAGCTAAACCACTAACTTGCCATCTGTTGTGGCAGCAGCTTATTGAAGATAAGCAGCCTGGAAGCATTACAGCAATTAAGAAATCTTTTGGTCATTAACTCCACACCAATTAAAAACTAAAGGCTGGCAAAACCATACTGTGGCTCAGAACTGCTTTTTAGGGCAAACTCTTCTATTCCCAATGACTGGTTTCACCACTGCAGCAAAGAACCTTTAAACATGTCAATCAGCCACTTCTTTGTCCATCAGCAGCACTAACATATACATATGTGTTCTCCCAATCCAAAAAATATACATGCACACATACAAAGTATTTACATCATGCCTACACTTGCATAGCTACATGATTAATCCACATTCAAAAATGCCATGTTTTACAAAGCTTGGGTACATGCACACAGGTATGAGCATGCACACACACAGTCTCACTCACGCATCTGTCCTCGAAAGTGTCTCTGGGCTCGCGGCAACATTAGTGTTATCCACATTCAGAGCCTCACATCCATCTCTGTGAAATACTCCCTACAACAAGTTTGAAACAGTCAACTACTGGGTTTAATACAGTTATAGGATTCGAAAGAGGTTCCTTAACTTGTAATATTCACAAAACCAAAGTTTGCCTACAAAGCCATGTTAACTCAAGGCATTAAGTCACAGTGGTAGTTTCTTACGCCTATAACAAACTACTTTATATTAGAAAAAAGCTGAACTACCCTTGTGTACAATCCAGCAGTAGCACCACCTTCCTAGCTTTGGATGAGAGCTAAAGATACTATTTCTGCCCATGGGGGGAGGTGGGGTAAAAAAAAAAAAACCTAGGAAACAGAAAATAAGTTTTCACTTTCAAAAAAAAAAAATTATCTCATTTTAAAAAAAAAAGAAAAAAAAAAAGATGACTTTAGTTCCAAATTACAGAAGAAACCCTAAAGCTTACAGCTAGTTTTCCTTCTGAAAAAAGCCTCAAAGAGAAGAAGTGGGTGGCAGAGTGCATTCAAGTCCAGCACCCCTGCCTAGAGCCACTTCTGTTGTCTGGAAGGAGCTGTCACTGATGCAGTCTGACAGCACAAGGCCTCATGCAAAACAGGAGTCAAGGTAGAGCCTTACAGCACTTTGCAGTGCGTTGTGTACCTCACATTTAATACAGTTTCCAACGAAATTCAGCACTAACACACATAATGACATATGCATTAATAAAGAAATACATAGATTTCAAAGCGTCATGGCTTCCATTAAGACTTCTTCCAGATGTAGGACTCAATTGGCAGTCTTCTTTTCTTTCCCTCGCCTTATAATGCTGATACAATTCAGTTCATTTTGGTGTCGCTAATGACAGACAGTCAAAACCTACGAAGGACATGACCAAAACTTACTGGTCTTGTTTAAAAAAGGAAAGTTAGTTACATGATGTCACACTCAGTTAATATGTTCAAGAGTCTTTCTTTCCTGAATTTGCCCATTTCAAAAGAGAAACGTTACTTCATCTAACATCAACGCTTGCTCTTTTACAGCTTTCTCTCCTCATCCACATTAACTCTTCTGCTACACGATCCAAAAGGACAGAAAAAGCCATTTTAGCCTTATTCTATCCTTCCAAAGACCCTGTCCTCATTCACTAATGACAGACTTCTCTTACCTTACCAAATCGGCAATTGTCACCTGTTTCTTCTGACAGATGAGGAGAATACGAGTAAAGCAGTCCCTGAGAAAGGTATGTTTTGCTACATACAAAGTATATCCACACGCTGTTTCTGGGTCTTATTCAGACCTTGGACTAGTTGGTCAATAACCACATTTACGGCTCCTAAATAGTTGGTGGATGTACAGAAAGAGCATCTGATGGACACTAACTCTGAGTTCCCTAAGCACCAGCTCTGGCAGAAGCCAGACAGCCACGCTACCACACAGCTGTGCTAAGTCCACCTGAAAGGCAGGTTACTACCACAAATCCAGATCACATATTAGTTTAAATGACCAATTAGATGAAAGCTGGCTCAGGAGATGGATTGTCCTGAGAACACGCCATATGCATTTCCCCCCTGCCTTCCCAACAGCTTTCTGGGTGTTATAAATAAATGAGATTGATTACTGTAAACCTCCTTCAGCTTCTGACACTGTCAAGGAACATGCCTACCAATCTACCTTTTATGGTCCAATACCCACTTTGGGGAATATTTTCAGCTTTTACTTTCCCAAAGGAGATGAGCAAGACCCTAAGGGAGAGGGAGAAAGAAAAAACACTTCTCAGTTTTTTCACTGTTGTCCGCAGAAGCCCAAGTACTAAAAACCTTAGACTTAAGTTGCCACTAATTCAGAAAACTACAGGTGGTTATGAGTCCATGGAGCCCTTTACATTTTTACAGGACAACTATTGGATTTAATTAAACATATAGCTGACATCAATCATATAATATTTAAAGAACAGATACAAATCACTAAAGTTTTATATGCTAGTGATGCATGTATTTATATACAATCTTTAGAAAGCTTACCTCTTCAGCATGTTCACAGATCTGGGACATAAACCAGCCACTGCCCGGTTCTCTACACTGTTTGGTTTGGCTTAACTTTTAAGCAGAGAAGCTCTTGTTTCCAAAGTGAGCAACAACTGACTTACGGATCCAAATGAGCAATGCAAGCCATGACTAAACTAACACTTTCGACAGCAAAGGCATAATTCACATCTAGAAGAATGAATCTGGGCATCTGAAAATTTAGATCTAGAACAGTGAAATCTCCTGGGCTGCCAGCTGGACACTTCTATCCAGCCTGCTACCTTTCCCTGGAGAAGACAAGGAACAGCTATTTAGAGCAGCAAACAGTGACCCAACAGCTGATCACATCTTCCATCTGTTCACAGCTCAACACAAGCCACTGAACTGCTGCCAATGCAGTTTGAAAAAATAACCCAGCAGCTTTTTCTAAGAGCAACAGCCATACATGCACACTCCCAGAAGTTAGTCCCTCCCAGTCTATTGTGGCACAGGGCTCCTGGCCCTTCCTGCACCACCAGAAGCTCACCTCCCACAGAAACATTCTAAGACAAGTAGATGAGACCATAAGAGAAACTCTAAAGCCCACATGCTGTGGCTGACAAGCCTGCTCTAGATCAAGGCAGCCCAAAGCTCTGGACTTCAAAATAATGACTTTTGTAACCCTGTAAAAACTTAATTATTTACCTGGATGACTGTGCTCAAGTTTCTGAAGTTCCTTCTGAAGCAGACACTTGACAAAGCTACTACACACCTGTTCAACATGTTAAAGGAGGACTATTGTAAAGCTCTGCTGTGCACAAGGACTTTGTGACATTCCACCATAAGTAACACTACAGAGGCATCTGCAACATATTCTGCTTCATTTCTCCTGGCCTGAGAAGAAACTATGCATAGCAATGTGTTGTGGAAGTACCCAGAGCTTCTCTTCTGAGTAAAGAACAGTAGAGTCAATCTTTCGATTCCTCCCTATAAATGAACAAAGCTATTCTTTTCATTTTCAGAAATGACCAAGGGGGTCACTCATCTCAACCCTTTTGAGCTCGTTTTGGGTTTGGTTTTTTTTTTTTTCCACTTTTCCTTTTTTATTTTAAAGGAAGAAACCATAAGTGAATAGGCAAGTAGAGGCTACTGTGCAACTTTGGGCACTCAGCTTGTACCAAGTCCCTCCAGGTCTCCTGTAATAAAGAGCGGAGAGAGATGGCCACTCCACAGAGTGATACACAACAGGAGTGTCTCCCCTCAGGTGCCCAAATGTGTTCTATCATTACTAGGAATTTTGAGAGAACTGTATTTGGGGCTTGTGCAACAGAAGGTAGAGTTTATTATTTAAGAACATGGTTAAAGTTCACACTCCAAGAAAGTTTTTCTCCAGCACTATCATCAGTCCAACGTGAACAGCTTCAGTTCAGTCTCAAACAGGCTTGCAGGCAACCTCATTAATTTTTCCTCTAAAATCTAAAACAGTGCTCTAACTTCTGCACCACTAAAGTAGTTGTACATACTACATATGAAAAAAAAAAAAGAAAAAATATAAAATATATAAAAAAGAAAATATATATTTCAGGAAAATTATTATGTTGCTCAGACCTATCCTTAATACTATTTCTGGTGTGTTTCCTTACACAGCTAGGAGGTGAAGGTCAATGTCATAGGCTGCCTTGAATTTTTACAATACAAAATTAAGTCATTCTCATGTCAAAAAAATAATGGCCTATTTATTTTATTACATTGTCAGACAAGCCTCAATTGGGCAATTCCCATAATAACACTAAGAGTGGCATCATAAATGTCATTTCCTAGTTGAACTCTTTACTTGAAGCACAAGAAATTTGGAAGTTGTAGATTACAATATTAACAGAGAAAGATAACTCAACTGCAGCATTCTTCTATCCATTAAACTCATTTTTTTCCTTCCCTTTAATTATCCTAGGACAGTATCACGTATAGAATAATCTCTCCGAGCACTTTAAAGCTACCTTGGTCGCTATTAAAATAAAAAAAAAATACCACAAGAAAGGAAAATGTGGAAGCTGTTTTCATTACCTTAATAAAAGAGGATATATGACCTCCTTCTCCACCAGTGAGGGAGCCTCAACAAATATTAAAACTTCTTGGATTACCCACCCAGATCCATATAAATCCTGAACACTGCCTAGCATATCCATGAAGCCCTGCACATCCTAAGCAAAGCAAGCTTATTTCCCCTAATAAATAAGTCTCCACAACACACCTTCAGCAAACCCGTATTTGTTATGGGCCACCCTTGTTACATATATATATATATACATATGGGACTAAACATCAGTCCAGTAGGCACCAAATACCATCAAATAGAATTTCCATACCCACTCGGCTTTCCTCATCAGGCAAAAAGAGAGTAAGTGTGGATCCCTTCCTTACACAGACTTTAAAGGAGAAGGGATCTGAGGGCTCCCCTCAACATGGGGTAACACTGCAAGAGGATAAGCGCCGTAACCAAGGAAGTAATTTGATATGAAAACACCTAAATGAAGCTTCAGGTACTGCTTGGGATCAAAATACCCACAAAACAAACAGGGTAAGAATTGGACAGAACCCTGAATGTTCTCATCAATATGCACCTGTTTCACGGCTAACTTTTCATATTGATCTAATTCCAAATTAAATCAACACAGTTTCATTTTCACAGCCAAGAAACAAAAGTTTGGACAGGGAGGGAGTCACTATGTTCTCTAGAATAGAAGACCTCTCTCTCAACCATTTTGCAACCAATACAGCAACTAAAAGGGGGAAAAAAAAAATAATCCTTTGCCTTCACACTCAGTATCAAATGTCTCATAAAAAAGCCATAGGAGGATACTTAGCTAGTACAGATTAGACACCCGTTGAACCAGATGCAATTTTTTGGACACACTTTCCACATGTTTCATTTAGCAATTCACACCCGATTATTCTCATTATCAATTGACCATGATGTAGCAGGTGCAGGAGGTGGGGAAGAAACAGAGCACTCAGGGACTGGATATACGTGAAGGTCATGAGCACACGCAGGCACACGCTTCCCAGGAGCAGTGTTACAAGATCTGAACAAACCACTAATACGTGTGCCTGTGGTCTCAGATCTATTAGCTGAAAAAATGCCTTAAATGATCACGGGAAGAAGCTAAGAAAGAGCTATTAATGTGAATGTTATGCAACCATGAAGCTTGTTTTAAAGTTTGAAGTGTTCTAGTTTGATTCATTTGAGTACAATAGATTCTCTTCCTAGATTACCAAATTAAGTCAACCATACCACCTAAAGCTAATCCTAATAGTTTCATCCCATTCTGTTACATCTCCTTTTGTTAAAAAAACAAAAAACCAAACCAAACCAAAAACCCAACCAAAAAAAACCAACAAAACAAAAAAGAGGCAGAGCATAAGCTCTTCAGGGCACAGACAACACATCTATTTTAAAAAAGAAATAAAGAAAAAAAAAAAAGAGGGAACTGCATTTAGTCAGATGAAAAAATGTGCTACCAGACTGTCAAAAAGACATATTTTTCATCAAGTAAATGTTATGAGTGTTTAGAAGTACCTGCTTCCTCAGCCTGAAGAGTAGAGGTTACAATATTTTATATATTGGAATTTATCTAGTTTACCTGAGCCTTGACAAAAATTGGTCAAGATAGGTTTGCTTTTGCAGGGGAGGAGGCCCTACACAGAAGTACAAAAGCTAGCTATTTGCTGAACTTCTGAGCTCCTGACACAGCTCCTCTTTTGTATACTATTTCTTTTGAATGTTTGAGTCATGGAGGAGGAAAGAGAAAGGAAAAAAATCTCAACCAACAGATCAATCACAGGTATCAGTAAAATGAAACAAACTGCAAAGGTACTGACCAAAAAAATTGGTCTAAGGTGGCAATGTATGGCCTGCTCTGTATCGAATACCTGTTTAAAAAGCAGTATCTCATGATAAAGGAGCAGTCCAATGGAATATTTTATGAAAATTCTGAAACAACTCTCAATTATAAGATGATTTAATACATTACTACACTTAACAGACAAACCATACTTTGAAAAATGCAAATGTGAGAATTGTAAAACGGCTTCTCAATTATTCCTCTTAATAACAAAAGATCAGTCAGACCTGTAACAAAAACTACTATTGTAGTTAATAAGCCACTGACATACACCCCTTCACTCCAAAGTACCTGAGCATATTAAGGAACAGCTAATTTTACTAAAGTGTATCTATAAGTTATACAGTAGTTGATAAAGATAGTCAAATATATCTAATAGCATCAATAATCCAACTGTCAGTCAAAAATGCATAGGATCAAATTATGAAGGCCTGATGCAATGCAGTACTGAATTACAAAAAAAACCCCAACACCTTAAAAAACCTCAACCAAACAGCAATGAAAAACCCAACAGAAAGCAAGATCTATTTCTTTAAATATCTGTATTAAACTTCAAAATATTTATTGTATTTTGTGGTTGCAAATTACTATTACGTGTAAGATACTTGACTCTTCATAACATTGCTGTAAGTAGATCTGTAAGGAAAAGAAAAATATAACTGCTGGGTAAGTCCTGCAGCAGCACCACCCAATGACTTTGCTTTCAATTCCAGTTAAAGTCGACACAGTTACAGGTTTCCAAAACTGAACTATTCCCTTGCAGTGAAACACTGCCAAAGCATCCTTAATTTCACTATCATTCTAAAACATCTGACATGCTAGTGAGGATGAATTCAGATGCTATAAAGCATGTGCATAGGGCAGTGTAGCTTCCAGGAAGATTCCATTAGGAGTTGCCCACTTGGATCCCAGAACAAGACTCAGCAAGTACTCTAATGCAGGATTTAGCCTAGAGCCTTAAAAAAAACCCTTCAGATAAGATGTATAAAAACCTCAATTAAAATATGTTTGTTAGCTCTAACAGGCTTAGCCAGAATTTCAATACTGGCTCATGGGCTTTTAGGTTAAACCATAAATATAGCCATTTTAAAGCTCTGTTCACCTGTTCCATAAAGCCTGTTGAAAGTATACTTCATTCTGAACAACTACTGACACACCAAAACGCTTCGCACACGCGGGATCATTCCCTAAACATCTTGTTTCCTCTATATTTTAAACAATTTTTGGAAGAAGCACCTAACAGAACATTAGTAGAAGGATGTGCCCACCACATCCCGAATGGATGCCCTACCTAAAACCGAGGAAGTGACAAAAGTCGGAAACAGAAAGCATGGTAGCAAGTAGAAGATATTATGCTGTGCAGCAAACAGGAAATTCTGAGGGGTTTTATATTTTATATATTTTCAGAGATTAAACATTCAAGTTTGTCCACCAGAGAACTGTCTGATGATTCTTCTTACCCACTAACTAGAACTTCACAATATTCTATGTAAGATGAAAGTAAAGCAACTCTGGTTACTACTTTGCAGCTATTACTGTGTTGCTTACTCTCCATCCAGCAAAAACAAATATTGCACCTAATTTAGAAGTGATCAGTCATGTAAAATACACAGTTTTCTTTCTCAACTTCATCCAGAAACAACATATGCTAGTCTTTCCCTCAAAGAATGAAGTCTTATTTTGACCACGCACCCTTAACTAGCAAATTATTAACCATTAAGGAGATTGCATTTTCATCTAAGCAATAGTCTTGTCATGATGCTTTAAGATTTCATCTTTGAAACAAGATTATCAGCTAACTTGTAAGTACTGGCAATTTTCATGTCACCACCACTGGAAAGATACTGAAAATATCAAGAAAAAGGGTAGTATGGAGGAAGTAACACCAACTTTAAAAGGGGTATTAGAGAGTATAAGCATTTACCTTCCAGAAAGCGAGCAGAGGGATTTATCTATCCTCAAAATCTAATTCTATTTCTTAGTGTTTGATTAAATAAGGTCCATGTTGCAGGTTTACTCTAGCTTAACTAACTGATCTATTTAACCAACTCCTTAATTCCCCATTTGTCCATCAGTCTTCAGAATCACTTGTACCACATTGTTAAGTGAAATGGAAACATTTGACAAACTGCACACACATCTAAGAGTACAAGCAAAAAAAAAAAAAAGTCAATTAAGACAAAGTTACAAATGCATTCAAAAAGAACATGTTGTGCATACTTACAAGAGTAGGAATAATATAGCAGTGCATGCAATATAGACAAATATTTTCCCAGAAATTTAGTACTGAAATATTGTATTTAATTTTGAAGATATGACTTATGCTTTCCAAGTGAAGGCTCCTGAAGACTGAGAAATTTTATTAGGAACTAGCTAGTCTGAAAGAAAGAAGAAACATGAAGTAGAAAGGCTAGCAGTGATATTGCCCTTTTAACATTAATTTCAGAAAAAGATGTGACACAGTGCAATTAGGTTAGAATCAAAGTCCTAGACTACTCATAACCACAAGATACAAACAAATCAAAATATCAGGTATAGTGGAGCCGTCGCTGTTTGAATCACATCAGTGTCCCATTCTGCACATCACTCCAGAGCTTGTTTTATTTCCCTTGGCATTATCATGTTTATTCCAACAATACTTAGGAACTCATGCCTGGAAGAGCTTGCAATCTAAGATGTAAAACAGAACATGCTGCATCTTCCTGCTAGAGGTTGAACTAGAACAGAGTTTAGTAATGACTTACAAAGTTACAAATAACAACTTGCACACCTCCTCACCATTACACACACTTTTCCTAGATATCTAAATGATGTAAGGGCTACCACCCCAAAAGTAAATTATGCATGAAATAAGTGTCAGATTAGAAAAGACATACAGAAATGGTTAATCTAAAGCACTGTGGATTTTGAGTAACCAAATACAAAAGTCTAGAAAGACAAGTTTTAAAGAGGGAGGGGAAGCAAGAAGTTAATCTACAATCACCAAATTGCTTGTTAACAAAATTACATGGAGAACAAAAAAACCCACCAAACCCCATTTGTTACATCATGATATTTCAGACACCCTACATCACAACAGCCAGTTATTCTATTTCCCCTCACATGAACAAGTTTATGAGAGTGAGGGAGGAAACGGAGTAGGCTGTATGACATACACATGGAAGTCTGAAGATAGTGTCAGCAGGAAATGCTTTTGTAAATATGATACCTCAACGCAAGCTTTGTGTAGATAAAAAAATTGGGGCAACCTTTATGAGAGAAAGAAACTTAAATTTATTTACTCTTTTGTCACTTGAGGATACCTTCTAAAGGCCTGATCCTTTGAGCAATTTTTCTTAAAAAAAACCAAAACCAAAATAACCAATTAAATCATACAATTTGCTCTCAATAAATTTCACCATATTATGAAATACTATAACAGATCTAAATTATTGTGAGGCACCAGAGAGCAAACCGCAGCCCAAGCTACAATGAATGCTTCACGAAGTTGTCTATCACAAAAAGGACCCTAACATTGATGAAGAGAAATATACACAAAGGTACTATTTCTGCTTTTTCAAGGCCTGGCCACCTATTTCTT
>VXBJ01006994.1:13955-36162 GCA_013400055.1 Nycticryphes semicollaris
AAAAATACAGCTCGTTGGGGTGTGTTGTGATGGGAGATGCTGGGCTGTGCTCACACAGCTGATTGGGAGGGGGCCTCTGTGGTGGGGACATCCCCATCTCTGGGCTGTGCCCTGCATTCCTTGGTCCCCCAGGGGCGAGGGATAAATATGTGACCTGCTGGGTCACAGAGAATGGCTACTGGCCTCATAAAAATGGCATTAGTTGTGCTGTTGACATTGGCAGGGGGTTGGGAGCAGACCCCCATCAGGAGCACTGTGTCACCTCAGGGCTCGTGGGACGGGGTTAACATGGGTGGTGGGGGAAGCTGGGGATGGGACAGCAAAGGGGGCATCCTNNCATCCTTGTTGGCTGCCTGGGGGAAGCTGGAGAGACACCAGCTCATGAGAGTGGTCAGATATTGGAAGAGGTTCCCCAGAGAAGATGTGGATGCCCTGGAGGTGTTCAAGGCCAGGCTGGATGGGGCTTTGAGCAACCTGGTCTGGTGGGAGGTGTCCCTGCCCATGGCAGGGGGTTTGGAACTCAATGATCTTTAAGGTCCCTTCCAACCCAAAACATTCTGATTCCCAGAGGGTCCGTGGGGCAGGGCAAGAGACAGCAGCATCAGTTGCACCCAGGGAAAGTCCTGCTAATACCCATAAAGTTTGCCCAAAAAGCTCTCAGCAGAAGAGCAGACCCCTCCCCCCCCAGGCATTGTACCCAGGGAGGGGATGGGACTTCCAAAGCCCACATACAGGCCATGGGCAGAGCCAGCACAGCCCCCCTGGCCATGGCAGCTGACAGTGCTGCTGGGGATGGCCATGGGGCAGGGTATAGCCATGAGGAGAAGATAGCCATGGAGCAGGGAATACCTGTGGAGAGGGAGTGGCCATGGAGCAGGGGGGTGGCCATGGGAGCAGCAGGTGGTCATGGAACAGGTTATGCCCATGGGGAGGGGATGGCGGTGGAACAGGGGATACCTGTGGGAAGGGGATGCCCATGGAGCAGCAGGAGACCATGGATCAGAGGATGTCCATGGGGAGGGGGAAGTCCTTAGAGCAGGGGATGGCCTTTGGAGCAAGAACATCCATGGGGCAGGGGATGGCCTTTAGAGCAGGAACACCCATGGGGCAGGGATGCCCACTGGATGCTGGGCCCAAAGCGAGACAGGGGACACGCTGAGCGTGGCCACTGCCTGCCCTCTGCTGGCGGCAGAACCTGCTGGGCCCAGAGGGTTTGGGAGTGATGCCTCAGACCCTCGGGATCATGGAGCAGCCTCTAGCCCCGACGCCTTGGCTGCAGACCCCCCCCTCCCCATTCTGCACCCGCTGTGTCTGGGCTGCCGCCACTGTGAGGTTACACGGTCCCTGTGGGACGCGGCTGCAGGGCTGGAGGGGTTGGACATGTCTCTGAGGGGACACATGGAAACCCAGGGACCAGAATCACAGACTGGAAAGGATTGGAAGGGATCTTCAGTGATCATCCAGTCCAACCCCACTGCCAAAGCAGGGCTACCCAGAGCAGGCTGGATAGGAACCATCCAGGCAGGTTTTGTATGTCTCCAGAGAAGAAGACTCCACACCGTCTCTGGGCAGCCTGTTCCAGTGCTCTGCCACCCTCTCAGTAAAGACATTTTTCCCCACGTTGAGATGGAATTTCCTATGTTCCAGTTTGGGCCTGTTGTCCCTTGTCTGCCCCTTGTCCCTGAGGGTACAACATACCCTAGGAATAGAGTCTGGCCCCATCCTCTTGACACCCACCCTTTAGATATTGATAAGCATTGATGAGATCCCCTTTCAGTCTTCTCCAGGCTAAACAGACCCGAGTCTCTCAGCCTTTCCTCCTAAGAGAGATGCTCCAGTCCCTTGATCCATCTCTGCTGTCCCCTCTCCAGCAGTTCCCTGTCCTTCTTAAACTGGGGAGCCCAGAACTAGACACGGTGCTCTAGATGGGGACTCACCAGGGCAGAGTAGAGGGGGAAAATGACCTTCCTCAGCTTGTTGGCCACAGCTGGGGACAAACACAGCCCCTGGTGCCAACTGCTCTCCCAGGGCTGCTGTAAGTGCTGGTTTGGGGGACACCCTCCGCTCCTTGGGGCACACATTCTCGAAGCTCCTATGGGTGCTGTCCCCACCAGGAGCCATGTCCCACAGGTGGCAAGGGAAAAAGACAAGCTTTTGCGACCCTCCTGCTGGATTTAATTAGGATTTGCAATTAGGAGCAGCAGCAGGGAAGACTGGGACATGTGCCTCACCATCCCCTGTTCTGCTTGTCCTGGCCTCCACAGCAGAGAGAGGTGCTGGGATGGACCTTCCCCCAGCACTGCCTGGGTGGTGATGGTCCCAAACTGATGAGACAGAAACCCACCAGAGCCCCTCCTGGCAGAGCTGGAGAAGGTTTGGGGAAGTCCTAGAGAGCTCCTGGAGTGGGTGCAGAGTAGCCCTTTTCCCCTTCAGTCCTGGCAGGCTGAAAGCAGCCAACTCTTGGTTCCCCACCTCCCAGCTGGAGCTGCATCCCTGGGACACACTGCCCTGGGAATGCAAAGCCACCATCCGTGTCCCCCCAGAGATTCCAGGTGACCATTAACCCCAAAACTGGGCAGGGGACGCACCAGCGCTGCCCTCCTCAAGCCCAGGGCCAGCAGAGGAGGCCATGGCCTCCATCCCTGCCCGTGCCAGCAGCAGCGCTTTCTCCAGGAGGTGGGATGAGGACAAGGCAGGAGCAGCGCTGGCAGAGAGCTCTGAAGTAGGACAGAGCGCCGGAGCTGCCCACCCTCCCCAGGGCCCTTGGTGGCCTCCTACCCCAGCAGGAGGTTGTGCTATTTAAACACAGCGTTCCCAATTTCAGTGCCCTTCTCCCCACTGCCACACACAAACCCCCCCTCTCAGGGATAGTCCCGTCCTTCTGACATCTTGAGACCACCCCCTCTCCCATTAAATCTGGCTGGTTTGATGGAACCCTCCCAAGATCCACCAGGTTTTTGGACACCCAGGCCCCGCACAACTCCTGCTGGGGGATGGGGGTCATTTTCTCCAGCGTGGCTCAGCCTCAAAGGCCTGGAGCACAGGTTGTGTGCCAAAAGGGTATTTCACCCTCTTGGCAGAAACCTGCAGTTCCCAAACCCCAAAATCCCCCTCGCGCCTGCCCTCAGGAGTCCTCTGCTGCTGAGGAGTCAAAGCAGAGGGAGATCTGACAGCTGGTGGCCAGCATCGGAGAACCAACACCAGACACCTTGCCAGGCTCTTCCTCGGAGCTCAGTGCCACGCCAGGGCAGGACAGTCACCACCAAGCACCAACCACTCCCCCCGTGACGAGGGAGGTCCAAGAGGGGTTCAGGAGGAAGANAAAGCTGCTGATTCTGCCACATAAAACTAGCACAGAAAATTTCTCAGAAATTACGTCGGTTCCCCATCCCATTAAATCCCCATCTGCCTCCCTGCTGAGCACCGCTCTGGTCTGGTGTATGCAGAAAGCATTCCCTGTACAAAGTCTGACGTGCAGCTAGGCTGGTCTGACCCAGGAATGAAGAAGCCGAGAGTCCACTGAACATTGGATTATTGGGTTTTTTTTTGTTTGTTTGTTTTGTTTTTGTTTTCTCTCTCCTTTTTCCCTGTACAACGTGGCCTGACGTGGAGTTTGGTCCACCCAGGGCAGCGAGTTAACCGTAGAGATCGTCGTCATTGTCTTCGCTGTACACGTTGCCCCCACTGCCACCTCCTGTGCCTTGGCTGGGACCAGCACCGCCCTGGTTGCCCGATGGGAACCTGCAGGGGTAGGGGAAGGGAGAGAAGAGACGCGGTTCAGAAGCCTCCTCACGGCTCGGCGCCACCCCTTCCCTCCCGGCCAACACCCCGGTGACAGGCAGGTGAAACGGGATGAAGCCTGTCACGCTGGTGCTACAGGGGAAAAGGGCTGATGGGCCTCAGGAGGAACAACAGAGCGGCTACAACCGACCAGCAGCACAGCCTACACCCACCACGCCGTCTACTGGCTGTTGTAGGCGCTGGGGAGAACAGGGAAGAGCAGTGGAAGGTGGGTCTGTCACCCGGAACCCATCAGAAAGCTGTCTGGGAGCCCGGGGGCCGGCTGAGCTGCACTGCCCCTCCCCTCACTCCCCACACCCTTACCTGAAGCTGCCGAAGCCGCGGCTCTGCTGTAGAGTCTGTGCAAACATCTCGTATTTCCTGATGTCGTTGTCACTGACCGAGCGGCGAGCGAAGCGCATGGCCTCCTCAAAGTGGTCCCGGCGTATCTCAGGAACCGGGTCATCCTCCTCCACTTCCTGCAGCAGGAAGAGAAGGCCCAGGTGAGCTCCATGCCCCAGTACCCTGACCCAATGGCCACCTACAGCCTTCCCTTCCAGGATGCCAGGATGCTCCAGTGCCCGCCAAGGCGGGGGGCTGGAGAGGGAGGCTGCGGCGGACGGTGGGTCAGGGCCACTCGTCCACACCCAAGGATTATGGAGAGGAAGACATCACGCTTCACCCGCCCCAGCAGAAGAAGCTGAGGGTGCCCCACTCACCATGGCAGAAGGGTTGGTCTGCCTCTCGCGTTCTCGCCTGATCTCGCTCTCGATGGACTCACGGATGGCCAGTTTGCAGGCGCGCTGGCAAATTTCTGTCAGGTCAGCCCCCGAGAAGCCATTGGTCATCTTAGCCAGGAAATCCAGGTCAACATCCTAGTGGAAAAACAGAGGAGAGAGGCCTCCCCTTAACACTTTGCAGCCCCAGGTGGCACAGAGATGTCTTCAAGTCCCACAGGACCAAGGTGCCGCCTCCGCTTTGCCCACTTTTGGGAAGATCAGCTGTGGAAGTTCTTGTTTCTGGGAAAAGTTAACCACACAAGGAAGGGCAGGCCACACTCCCCACACATCAAGCAGCTGTGAGTGTCTCTGAGCTTGTGGATTTAGGATACGATTCGCTCACGTTTTCAGTATCAGAAGTCGAATGAAATTGTTTGACTGGAAATGGAGACGGGGCACAGCCAGACCAACAAAACTAACCTCCTCTTCCTCCTCCTTCCCCTCAGCTGGGAGGGCAGTACTGCAGCCTCCTGCAGTTCAAGGCGGTACTCCCAACAGTATCTTAAAGGCCAAGCTTGGCACAAAAAGGCTTGAGCTCTCACTGGACATCTGCTTTTCTCTGATTAACTATCAATCAGCTGCATTATTGCCTGCTCCCTAGCCAAGGGTCACAGCTCATGCCTAGAAAGGAGTTCAGCAACAATTAACTGCAGTGCTTCCTCTTCAATCTTCCTTTCCCACCCCCATGTTCTACATTGACTTTTCTTCCAGAGTACAAGAATCGTTTCTACCTTGCCTTAACAGGCTTTCCTGTTCCCACACCGCGGGCAGGACTTCACTACGTGACAACTATGTGACAAAGACCTGCTGTGCTCACACCCGGCTTCGGTGACACCCAGCCTCAGAGCTCAGGGATCCCCCTACCCCTTAATTTCCACCCCTCAGGGACTGAAGGTTTCTCAGCTCTGTACCCGCTGTAGCAGCCACCAGCCCACCGTTCTGTTCCCAGTTTGTGAGGAGCACATGCAGCACACAGTCAGGCTGCAGATCCTACCTTGGCAACTGGTGATTTCCTCAGGTTGGCCTTGAGAATAGCAACCCGGGACTTCTCATCCGGCAAGGGGATGTAGATAAGTTGATCCAGGCGGCCGGGGCGCAAGATGGCCGGGTCAATGATGTCTGGCCTGTTGGTGGCACCGATGATGAAGACGTTCTTCTTGGTGGACATGCCGTCCATCTCTGTCAGGATCTGGTTGATGACACGGTCTGCAGCACCACCACCATCTCCAATATTCCCACCTCGAGCCTTTGCAATGGAGTCCAGCTCATCAAAGAAGAGCACGCAAGGGGCTGCTTGGCGTGCCTGCAGGAAGCAAACAGGAACAATTAGTCCACGTCAGTACTACCAGGTGAGGAGAACACTGACTTCACACTAAGCCTCCCCTACCATTAAAGCAGCTCAGAGGAGGACCAGAGCGTTGTTGCTGCAAGGAGAGCTTGGAGGAGCTGCTCCAGACCAGTCTCCCGCCACTCAAGCCCTCGATTCAATTAAATTCTCCTCAACACACTGAATTTCCCCAAAGCTGGAGCATCGTGAACCAGGGACAAGGGTGGTAACTACAGTGTGTGGAGGGAAAACTGGAGCCAATTTGCCTGGACTTGAATTCTCTGGGCAGAACTCGGGGATGTGACTTGAGAGCCAGATCTTTCTTTGAGGTGTGCAGTGAAAGCATGGAAGACCACAGGCACAGACAGCTGTGATGAAACTTCCAGTTAGAAACAAAGAAAAGTCTTCACAGCGAGAGAGCTCAAGCAGTAGCACACAGGCCCAGAGAGGTCAGGGACTCTCCACCCTTAGCACATGGTCAGCACTGAGCAACCTGATCGAATTTCCAAGTTATCTCCCTGCCCTGAACAAACATCTGCCCTAGATGGCCTCTGAGGTTCCTTCCCAACGTATATTCTTCTCTCTCAGTCTCCTTCCAGGTTTGTTCTGTCAACGCATTCCCTGACCACAAGAGTGAGGACCCCCAGCATCATCCATGCAGATACCTTCCGGGACAGGAGGCGACACTATCTATAGGGAAGTAGGAGTGACCTCCTTTCTAATCCATGTATGGTGTAGGACAAGAACCCTCAAGATGTTTTGAAAAATCTGTAGATAGTGATGGCTAATGAGGTGTCAAGGTAAGTTTTCAGGGGTGTGGAGAGTATCCATGTCATCCTAACGTGAACCTCACTGCTAAGGCACTGAGGCATTTATCATCCTGTAACAACAGGAGAAAACAGTTCAACTAGTTATGCTGCCAAAGAGGATTAATTTCCTAACATCAGGAAAGCAGCCCCTGCTCTCAGTGCAAAAGGGGAAAAAACCACAGAAGACATAAAAAAAGAACCAGGCCAGTAAGGCAGACGCAGTGGAGACAAAGTTCTGGGGGTACCTCAGCATCAACATAGCACAGGGAGTAGAAGAGACACTTACCTTGTCAAAGATCTCGCGCACGTTGGCTTCAGACTCGCCAAACCACATGGTGAGCAGTTCTGGCCCCTTGATGGAAATGAAGTTTGCCTGGCACTCGTTGGCGATGGCTTTGGCCAGCAGTGTCTTGCCACAACCAGGGGGCCCATAGAAGAGAACCCCTTTTGATGGGGTCATACCAAATTTGAGGAACTTGTCTGGGTGCTCCACAGGATACTGAAGGAGAACAACACAAACAAACAAAGACCCCTCGCGATGAGCCAAAACAGGTTCTTGTCTTAAAAAAAAATCACAGAACAGTTTGGGTGGGAAGGGACATTCAGAGATGATCTCCTTAAACCCCTCTGCCATGGGCAGGGACATCTTAGGTCCGTTTTGTTTCTCCTCCTACCAGAAACGCTACCTGAGATTTCTGGTGGGTTAAACACAAGATCCTGACGACTGGGTGCTACCGCAGCTAAATTGGAAAGCTGCCGTAAACAACCGATTCACCCCTAAGAACGAAGCATCGCTTCAGGCAGTTTCCCAGCACACTTAACCCCAACTTTCTGCTCTGCAGAAGCAAAAGGGAACAGAGCTCATTATCTAACCGATCCGCTCCGCTTTCCAGAGACAGGCAAGGTGTCTGATGTGAGCCTTTATCCTCAGCAACGAGGTCAGAGATTTTAACATTAGAAAATTAGATTGAAAATTAAGATTCTTTTGTTCACAAGACAGGATGTTTCTACAGTGCCAGCTGAAAGCAGGAACATTTCGAAATCCAGCCATCCCAGTGCAGCCACCAGGAGTTTCCACAGACCATTCATGACTTTTTGTCCCAGTCTTTACCTCCATAGAAGGCTTCACAATTACTTCTCAACTGTCCCTGTGCTAATGCTGACAGGAAGCCCTTCAGAGGCTCTCTCTGTGACAATGTTCATCCACTTTCTGGCACACAAAGCCACCACGTAAGTGGATTCTCAGCAGTGGTGCCACTGCTGGTCTCCATGTAAAAGCAACCCAACCGCTGCTGTTTCTGCAAGTAGCACAACACCCACCCAAGATGACACTGTGGACTCAGCTAAAGGAAAGCCTGATGCTGCTTCCCAGCACCTTCCTCTCCAAGTTCACTGAGGTGGAACAGCGTGGTATCTTTACTCCATTACAAGCAAATACCATAAAAATCTCTGTGTTTACTCTGTTCACAGCCCAAATGGGAATCTGAAGCTGTTCTGAATTTTATTACTATAGTAATTTTTCAAGCTGACTAGGCAAAAAAATCTGTTGGAACCCCTTACCTGTACAAGCTCCTGGAGTTCTCTCTTTACATCTTCTAGACCACCAATATCTTCCCAGGTAACTTGTGGCACCTCCACCACAGTCTCCCGAAGAGCAGAAGGGTTGCTCTGGCTCAGAGCCCACTGTCGTCGGAAGAAACGGCATTACGTTAATTCTGACACATGATGTTAGAACAGCAAGTTCTAACACACTTGCTTCAGACAAGCAATTAGACATTCCACTCAGAAGAAAGAAGGGCACTCCTGCATTACCCTGAAGTCATCCATGGTCACAGCCAGAGAGTTCATCACTTCAGCATCGATGGTTTCATCTTCTAGGTCTATGAGATCCATCTTCTTTCTGATAGCCTGAAGAGCAGCTTCTGAGCAAAGAGCAGCCAAGTCGGCACCAACATGGCCATGGGTCTCATTTGCCACCTGAAAGCAGAGCACTGACTATGACTCACAGGGATACAAGCAAGCGCTCTGCAAGGGCAATGCACGCTCTGGTCACTCACTAGGAAGCACAACTAAGCTCGGGAGGACAGGAACACCAGTGCCTTGTGGGGGGATTCAAGATAAATGCTACCACATAGGTAGCATTGCAAAGGCACTGCTGTACCACCTCCTGCTTGAGATCAAAGCTACAACAGGAATTCAGACAGTGTGCAAAACGAGAACCCTGAGGACTGCAGTTCTTCACTCAGGACAGAGATTGATGGAAGCATCCAGGTTACACTTGGTGTCCAGTGTCCCCACAATGCTCTGTGTGAGCTGTTCCAGGCTCGCTTTACTTTTAAAGAGAATTCCACGGAAAACAAACCCAGAAGGACAGTGGGCAAGGCACTTTCAGACTGGAGTGACACACATTTGTTTGGTTTAGCCATGCCATTCTTACCTCGTGCGTGAGGATTTTTGGCCACTGGTAAACTACTCAGAAGAAAGCTCGGACATCAGTCACTGACCCAGTTTCATGCTGTCCTAAATGAGCAACTACATTTTTGCAATCAAGCTCTAAGAACTCTTTCACTACCAAACAGAGCACCAGGAACTGTCTGTCTGCTGAGACAACCTTTCCTGACAGCACATCACTCACCTGTTCCAGATCCACATCATCAGCCAATTTCATATTTTTTGTATGGATCTGTAGGATCTCCAGGCGCCCAGTAGCATCTGGAATACCAATATCTACCTCTCTGTCAAAACGACCTGGGGAGTAGAAAGCACACAGTGAGCTGCTGACTCTGCGAACTAGAGGAGCTGCAGTTGCTGCTTTCCTCTGACTGAACACCACGATGACAAGCCACAAACACAGACACTTTCAGGAACTCCCAGAGCTTTGGGTTTCTCCACAGCATCTGTCAGCACAGAAGCAGAGTCAGATCAGAGAAGGAGGGAAGGCCTAAGCCACTCGGGGAAAGTGAGACTACTGTATTAACTGCAGTTCAAAATTATACAACACAGAGGATTGCTGGTTTAGTAACTTTTTCTGAACCTCATTTTTAAAAAAATATCCTGCCCTGAACCAACATAGCATGACATTTTTGTTTATTTCTACCTTTATGCACTCATCACAATGGTCTGCAAATACTCAAAGATTTAATTTTTCACAACTTTCATTGCAGTACCCAAGTGGTGAAAAATATGCCCCACTATCTGGAGAGGCAGGAAACCTCGGTATTACTGCAGTATTAACTAAGGCATTTGCCTCTAGCCAGAGCTGTGCATTCAAATGCCTTGCTGCACATTTAAGGGGCCATTCTCCCCTGGAAAATTGCCTAGTTTCCTATTTCAGAGTTTGCCCACTGGTCATACACCAGGCATTCAATCACACTGCAAGGTTTCAAAAACCTGTATCTGAGAAACGGACTTCTCATCAGTAAAAGTAAGAGAAATCAGACAATTCAGAGCCTTCCGCAACTGAAGGCATGAACTCCCTTTAAGCACTTTATTCCTTCAGTGTGTCCTGAAATAGCTTCACCTAATAGAGGTTAGCACACTTTTCCACTTCAAAGCATTATTTTTTTTGTTGTTTCTATGAGTTCTAGCCTAATACAGCACAGAAAATGGTACCAAAGCCTGGAAGCCTAGAAATTAATTTCAAACAAGCAGCTGGAGACAAGTCAATTGTTTACATAACACAGAGAAGAGGTTCGACATTCATTTCTGCTCCATCTTTCCAATCCTGTAACAAAGTATGCGGCGCATGAGAAGGAAGAGTGGAGTGGTGGTTACCGAATCGCCTGAGCGCTGGGTCAATGCTGTTGGGTCTGTTGGTAGCTGCCATAACGATCACGTGCGCTCTCTGCTTCAGTCCATCCATCAGGGTCAGCAGCTGAGACACTATGCGACGTTCCACCTCCCCGTGTGTCTACGGAGAGAGAGAGAGAGAGAAAGCAGCCGTCAGACCAGAAGCTCTGAGGCACAGCACAGGACCTAGCACTGCACCAGAGCAGACAGACAGGACAGCCACGAACCATTAAGAAACACCATGAACTACACCTGGTTCTCCTCACGTCCAACTGAAACCAGGCAGTAAGAACGGCTTTGCCCCGTAGTCAAAGGCAGAGGTTCACACCAGCTGCTACCAAAAAGGACACACTTCTTTATGTTCCACAGGCTTTCCTTACCTTCTCTCTCTTAGGAGCAATGGCATCCAGTTCATCAATGAAGATGATGGCAGGAGCATTCTTCTCTGCTTCTTCAAAGGCTTTTCTCAGGTTGCTCTCAGACTCACCAGCCAGCTTGCTCATGATCTCAGGACCTGAAAAACAGAGGCACTGTGGCACCCAGAAGAGAGGGAGCTACCCCCAAGGCATGCAGATGAATTTTGGTTTTTAGTACAACGTTCACATGGGAGAATCTATATTTCAAGCCAAAGCAAACACTATCAACCAAGTTTACTAAATTTGCAGCTGAACAGGCAAAAACAGCATGAGGAATTAGGTTCTATCATTATTCTGGTGTGGTTTTCGTTTACTCTAATAGAACGCAGCACTAGTCAATGAGCTACCTTTAGCTGTCTCTTTCCTTACCCTATTTCACACTTGGTGAGCTTCTCTGTAATGTGCCACCACACACTGTTAATGCCAGTCCTAGCTTGCAAGAGAAGCAATCAAATTATATGGTGATGAATTATCAGGGTAGGGAAGGAAAAAGCTGTAAGATACTGAAGCTGTCTTTAGCTTAAGTTACACAGGTTTACATTTACCTCTGTAAGATCCTGTAAACGAGGTTAAAAAAACCCCAACAAAACAAAACAAAAAAGCAAAAAAACCAAATCCCACCTCCTCTCAAAGAATAAAAAAAAAATAATACAAAAATGTGTAAGCACATCAGTCCCAGAAGGCACACACTCCCCTGAGATCTGCAGTTGCTGAACACTACTGCAGGCTTACAGGTGTATTCTGCTTTCACAGATTTTTCCATGATGCTGATGAGGGTGGTTATGAAGACAACATTTCTAAAAGATCAAAGAAAAAGAAACCTGATGCTCAGGAGCGCAAAGCTGACTAAAGCTCACCAGCTGCAGAGCCACTGGTGTGAGCAGGTACTAGGAGTGCTTCGTTAGAGGTAACTCACCAGTTCATACCAGCTCTCGGGACCAGCAGACAGAGAACGCACCACTGACTCTGACAACATTATTTTTATTATGCAATACAAGTGTCTACAGAAACGTCTGGTTCATTAGCATGCACTGACAGCTTCCACACACTTAGGATGTACGTGACAAGGGTAACATGACTAAATCCAACCCATTTACATCTCGTATCTTGAGATACAAAGCCTTCCCTGTTGCTGGTCACTGCTATCCTGTGCTGCACACTCCTTTGATATCGCCTTTATGGCTCTATGTGATTGAAATCAGAAAAGCAAAGCAGCACTCATGTTCAGTTATTCCAGCACTGGCTGTAGAATGGGACAGAAAAGCAGCAGAATTTGGTCCTTACTGGACATAAACCAGTAACCACCTCAGCTGCTACAGGTGAGAGTTATCAGCAGGAGGTTCTGCCACTTGTAGCTAAGTCCCAAGGTACTCATTACAATTTTCAGGAAAGTTCCTCCCAATTAATGAGACATGAAACAGAACAGTTCTTGTGCTTCACTTGAGGGGAAAGAGAAGTCCACAGACCAGCTGCTTTCCTGAATGGAACACAATGGCAGCAACTAAAACAAGTGGCCTGCACTCATATACTTAAAATAACCTCAGCACTTCACTACCAGCTCTGCCCTCGCCAACATAAATGAAGACCCAGACAGACAGACTCTTAAGTTCCTGCATCACAGATCTGTCTTTCAACCACCCTGCTACAACACAATCAAGCTTAAGGGAAGTGCCACTTTACAGATGCTTCCATACAAATAGTCTGCAAATGTCCCCAGAGGCAGGCTTGAAAGAGGTAAGGAAGGATGTCAAAGAGACATGGCTCTACAAGTCCTGTTAACACCATTCATTACCGTAAGATGGATGAGTGGACGGATGAATGAGCGCACAGCAGATCTGGGGCCAAAGCAGCCACAAAACTTACCGTTGATCAGGAAGAAGAAAGCTCCTGTTTCATTGGCCACTGCTCGGGCAATCAGTGTTTTACCAGTGCCAGGAGGACCGTACAGCAGGATCCCACGTGGAGGCTGGGCACAAAGGCAAGGGACTTAGGTGGTGAGCTAGTACCTGAATGCCTAAGTAGCTTCACACTGAAATTGTAAGCATTTGCTAAAGCCAGTCCGAAACTGTGATCCAAACTCATGTAACAGCTGCCATCCCAGGATGGCTATCAACACCCTTACTACTTCGTATGGCACAAACAAAAACCTTGCCAGTAACTGATAGGGCTGATTCAAAGCATCACTCCACTTTACAACTTGCCATACTTCAGTCTGCGTCCAGAGCATGTAAGGAAACACTTTCCTAACACCAGCCTTAAAGAAAGCCCCATAATTACTTATTTCCCCCACCAATGCCTGATAAACCTCTGAGATTCAGAGCTGTCTGCAAGGGCAAACCCACTCATCCACACGGGGACTCACCTTCACCCCTATGGCCTTGAAGAGCGCAGGGTGTCGGAGCGGAAGTTCCACCATCTCTTTGATTTGAGCCAGCTGCTTCCGGCAGCCACCAATGTCATCATAGCCCACTTCATTCAGTGACTCCTCTTCATCCTACCCAGAAGGAAGTATATTAAACATGTGAGTGAAAACAATAGTTCAACAACCCCTCCCAGTCTATGGAAGCCAGCAACCCCGGTTTTTGCTCATAGCCATTTCTTAGCTGTCTTCGAGATTCTCACTTTCAAGTCTTCCAGGAATCTCCTACGATTGTTTCTTAGCTCTGTCTTCCCAGGCATACAAATGGAATTGCACGCGTGTACCTAGACCTCACTGAATCCCACCCTCTTGAATGACAGCCTTTGCTGCCAGGTTTCCCTACACGAGCTCTGTGATCCTGTGAAGGCTAACAAAGACAGCAATAGACAACGAAGCTCAGCATGAAATATACTTATTCCTTAAACTGTAAGTGATATCTCTAACTACTTGACATATTCTAGCTATCACACAGTTCTCAGATGTGGTAGTGCCTTTAGGACTGACTGAAATTAAGAGAGTTATGTTAAGATGCAGACAGGCAGGTAAGATCAGATGCAATCAACTCTTCCAGTACAGCTCTACAGCATCCATTCATTTGGCTGTCCAAACCGCTACTGGCCTTAGTTATCTATAAAATATGCCACACTAAAGTAATAAAATAACACAGCCTGGAATGTCAGAGGGCCTCAGCCCAAGCCCCACAAGTAGGAATGATTACCTCAAGCAGGTCATTCAGGGTCTGGCCCCACCAAGCACTGAGGGTCTCCAGGTTTGGAGATTCCTGCCCTCTGGGCCCTGCTGCAGGGCTGGAGGAAACCTTTTTCCTAGGATCTACTGGGAACTTCCCTTGATCCAGTTTGTTATGCTACCTCTAGTCCTGTCTCAGGGCACAGCTCTTGGAAGAGCCTGATTCCCTTCCCATCAGACAGTTGCCAGTAAGCCTGCCCTTTTGCCTTCCTTTCTCCAGGGTCCGTCATCCCACCCTCCTCATTCACTCTGACCTCCAGTATGCCATGGTTTTGGTGTCCTTGGCTGAACTTGCCCCTATCTGCCTCTGCTGTGTCCTGAGAGCCCAAACTGGACTGATCCAGTGCCCAGACAGTATCACAAGTGACACATGGAGGTGAATTTTTCAAAACGCAGCCAACTACAAACCAGCACTCACATGGATTTGCAAGCACTTTATGCAACCGCCTTAGCTCATTTCTCTAACAGTAAAGTGGCCAAGACCTTACAGGGAAGCCATTCAGACTGCCTCAAAGCTTGGGATGCTCAAGGCTAGATACATTAAAGGACTGGGGAATTCTTTATTATTTTTTTTCGAAATCAACTATTTTGAGATTTGAAATTTCTCACTGAAAAAGCACTCGTTTCTTTCTTTTCAGGTGGCATGAAATTTAACAACTTTGTAGGCTCTCCCTGCTATGGATCACGGGAACTTTGGAATTAGAAGACACGTCTAAATCCAGCATGAGTTAGCTGGAAGCAGATGCAAAACCAGCTGCTGCCAAAACATGGCAACTCACGAGCAAACCTACGCACTGGTGCTATCTCAGCGTATGAGGAAGGACATTGGAAGCACATTTCTCTACCTTCAGCAGCAGCTCGTCTCCCGAAAATGGAGTTTCTAACCATTATGTTCAATATACAAAATGCCAGAACATGAACTGCAAATGCTGCTTACTCTCAAGAACTCTCCCAGACGCAGATTTCGGACACAGGGGATCCAGCAGGTGAACGACATGGTAGGATTCTACTCACCTCTCGTTTGATGGGCTCTCCTTCACAATGGATCACTGTGTCTGGAGCCACTATGCAGTAGGGACTTGGATCTGTCTCCACCACTTTGAATTCAACTGCACGCATCCCTCCACGCACTAAGAAGATGTCACCTGTAAAACCACATATTTTAAGAGCCTGGTGCAAAATGTTGACCCTTGTACCACCAGCAGCCCCCAAGGATAAGGAAGCAAGTTACAGGCACACGCTGCTGGCATTACTAACACTGCCCCGCTTTTTTCTCTGCAGGGCTGAATGTACTGTGACTACTCAAGGACTGTTTAGATTCACAGCAGCTTAAGTTCTCAAATTTCATCCAGTAACAAACAGCAGACAATAGAAAATACTACTCTGCCTAAACACAAAACACAAAGGCAAGGAATCACATTTCCATTCACTTTCAATTTAACACTTCTGTAACAGGCAAAAAGCTCTAACTTTATAAAAATTCATTTTGAAATTATTCTAACTAGTTGTTACTAGTTATAGCTGGCTGTCTCCAGAACCACAATAACTGCATTAGGACTCCTGGCTAAACTGGGCTACAGAAGCTGAATAACTTCAATATGTGTTTGTACTGTATTAGGACCTAGCTGTTCTAGCAGAAGTGCTACTAGCACAAGTCTGAAAGTGCATTTAGTTTTCTAAGCACTCTCCCAGTTATTAATCAAATTACTTTGAAGAAGTTGATTGAGTCAGGGTGCTGGGTGGTATATCCAATCAATTGATTAATATGTGGGCAGCTCCCCAGTCCCGTTAAGTGGTTGTAACTTAGTTTGGTGAGATTTTCTTCCGCGTTCTGCCTCAGCCTTTGCTGATGCTCTCCCATTTCATGTAGCTAAAACACGCAGGAGAACTACCAAGCTGCTCTGCCAGCCAGCAGCAGCAGCAATCATCCATTTTCTGAAGATGAGGGAAAAATTAGTATCAGCACCAGCAAACTTCACTCTACAGATGTCAGTCTAATGCTTCATGGAAATCTGTGCAAGCTCCTAGAAATGCTCTTTATTTAGTCTCAGGACTAGCTCCCACTGGCTGCCACCAGGACTTCAACAACAGGCGCTATTACCTTTCCTGATGGGTCTATATGCTTCCAGGAAGTATGGCTTGAGATAGACCTCAAACAGGTTCCCCGTGATCCCTTCTACCGTGTCATCAATTGGCAGCACATGGATACGTTTGCCGTATTTCACATCTGGGCAAGGCTGGATGCTGCAACAGAAGAAAACTCCAGTTAGCCACAACATGCTGGATGTAGATGGAAGAGGCAGTGATGCCCCTTCCCAGGCCAGTACAATGCCAGAAAAGACTCTCCAAAGCCTCAGTGAGGCTTCCCATCTGCCTAAGTACAATTCAATACCGATAACACAAAAATCATGCCCATCAAGGAATAATCTTCTCAACATATCTTTTCTTCACTCCTCTCAGCCCTGTCCAAGACTGCTGGGGAATTTCATACTTCCTTCCTAGCCCCTGCTCTTCTGTAGCCCCCCTCCCCACCTCTAAAGCACATTCCTAAAGTTACTAAAGACATGTAAGAGTCACAAGCTAACTTTCACTTCAACAAGGAGCTCCTGCTGAACCAACTGCCAAGGAAAAGGAGCTGGGGAAACCTCTTTGTTCCTTCCTCACTCTCTCATAACGTACTACACAGACCAGAGCCCCCACTACTGACAATCACGATTCTAAGCAAAGGCTCTTGCAATACCAACCAGGGTAACCAGCTTACAGCCAGGTACCTGTCAGTCCCACTTTGTGGAAGCTGACATTTAGGTCTGAAGGTTTTTTTACCCCTTTTTTAAATAAACACTTCAACTATTATTTTACAGTGTAGGCCACTAGCCTACTGTGGCGACTGCTCAGAGTATCAAGCTGCAGCAGAAAGTTCAGCCTGGCTTTACGGGCGAAGAAAAGGCAACATGGGACTGCAGCTGAGCACACAACTTTTCATACATGGCTTTGCTTAAGACTCTTATAAGATCCTTCCACCACATGCTTTTCAGAGAGGACATAGCAGAAAGGCAAAGACACAGTGCCCCAGAAGAAGAACAGCTGACAGACCACAAGCAGGAAGGAACTGGGGCATGCATCTGCATTTTGGCAGAAAATGCACAGAAAAGCAACAAAACAAACAGCTAAAGATCAGCAAGAAAACTTTGCGGGCAAGAGGTGTGAAAATTCTCTGACCTTTGCAACAAAGCCACAACAATCACTAACGCGACCGGAAGGCTGAGAACCACCGTGGACACAGCCCCAGCAGAGATGGGGAGAGCACAGATTGAACTGTCACGCTAGAAATCACTCAGCAGTAACCCCACATCAGGTTAAAGTCAGGATTCTCCTTTATTTAAATTTACAGACTGGTTCAAAGCCCTGCTTCGTTCCAACTACAGTGGTGTTTAAACACCGCTTGCATTTTCTAGTGGTAGAGGAATGGGTGGAAAAGCTTCTCTACGAAGTTTGCAGAAAACACATTTTTCATTTAAAGATTTCTCCAGATATCACCCCATGATGTCTAGTGACAGAAACCAGGCTCCAATTTTCCTTGAACATGCAGGATATTGCCTATCAGGAAGACACTCTGGAGGAGGATCTGTCTGCCCTCCCACATTTAAGCCTGAAAATTTTTAAGAGCTGCTCACACATATTTCCCCCCACTCCCACCACAGAATGGAACCTGTCTCCCATCAGCCAAGATGTATACCTCAGTGATTTCCCAATACTCGCTGCAAGCGCTGCACAGGAAAATCCATGCCATGCTTTTAAAGCCTTCCTAATTTTAAAGTTATGTTTATAGCAGAAATCAGACTACAAACCTCCTTCGGGGATTTTTAATCTTGCTATTTATTTGACTGCTTCAAGGTTTTGTCACTCATTTCGAGCAAGCTTTAACTTCTTTTTCCATAGGGCATCTCAGATACTATGAGCTCAACTACAAAGTTGCTTAACGCCTCCCACAGTTAACACTGTGGATGTTAAAATTTAGGTAAGAAAAATTAACAAGTTCACCTGACAATGTAAATTTGGGAAGCTGACTGTGACAACAGTGAGATAACTGAATCACTCAATTTAATGGCAGGACCTGGGCTTGTAAAAGTCCTGAAGAGACTTCCAAGGATCTTTAGCATAGATTTTTTATTTTGTATTAACCTGAATATGCATACAGCCAGAACCACATGGAGAAGTAAACAGAGGTCCTCACTGTAAGATACGCACTACACCAGAGTTCTGTGACCTGCTCTGGAAGACGTAAGCGTACCTCCTGCAGATCCTGCCTCTGCCACTGACTCACCCCATTCAGAGCCAGCACACAAACTGTTTAGGCAACCCAGGGATATGAAACAGTTAGCAAATGAGTCCTCACCTGATCACGTCACCCAGACGCACTCTCAGGTTGTTGCGAACAACCCTATTCATGCGAATTTTCTCATCTGAGCAGGTATCATCTGACAGAACAATGCAGACCGCTTCTCTCCTCTTCTTCCCTTTTAGCAGAACAGTGTCTCCTCTGAACAGCTGCAATTCATCCATTTTTGCCTGCAAAGAATAACAGGGTTAGAATCATAGAATAACAGCCTTTCGACAAAACAAGAATTGGAGCGTTTGAAGGAGAGTTACTTGACTTTGGGTAATTCCATCTTGAAAGTGATGTACTAAATCCCTAAGGACAGAGGCTCCCGCTACACTGCTCAACAGCTAATCCTGAAGCCAGACAAAGGCAGAAGTTCAAGTGAATCCTACAAACTGAGAATCGAAATACTCATCATGGAAGAGTGTTAGAAACCCTTCCTTACCCACCACAGCTGCAGCTTCTTACACAAATACTTAGATTCACTTTGCAAAGTTACATTTCTGGTTAATACGCAGGAACAGCTTGCAAACGACCAGATTAAATGCTCTACTTGTATAGATGACGCACCTGGGACAGTGACACAACACTGTTGTCTTCATTGATGGCTTCATCAACAATTAACCTATTGGGCCTGTTCTTCTGCTTCAGAATAGCAGTCGATAAGTCATCCGCTTTAGAACTAGAGAAGAAAACAGAAGTTATGAGGCTGAGTGATACTGCTCCCTGCTTTCCAGCCACCCCCCTGTTTTTATCTACATTTTCTACAGATTTTATTGTTGTGTTGTCTTTTAGAAGCTATACTTGTTTGTAAAACAAAGAACGTTTTTCCCAGGCACCAGATGCAGGAGTTCAAAGTACAATATTTTCCACCAGTAAGTATAACTACTTTACTAGCCTCAAATGGAAATAGCTGCAAAGCTATCTATGAAAAGAAGTGGTCTGTGAGAGGTTGCTGACTGTAAGATGTTTTCCCTAAAAGAATTAGTCAGACTCATCTGAAATCACATGTAACCACTGCCACTGAAACAAAAGTTCACATCTATTTGGTGTCAAATTCCAGATAAATAGGGGAATTTAAGAACAATGCTGCAGCTCACCTGACAGGAAGAGTTGTAAGAGTTTAACCTGTTGAGGCCTATTAAACCTAGCAAGCCAGTAGAAATATTCAAGTACTCATGAAAAATGGGGGTTTCTTTTTAGGATATAAGCGCCTTTCACAGGAGTCACTGCAGCTCTAGCCCACTACCCCACAATAACTATGACAAGATTGTTTGACTTAACAGAATCAAACAGCAAAGAAAGGGAAGGCGGGCAGATTAAGTAATTTCCTTCGAAACCTAATTAGCAGCAAATAATTCACTCTGTGAAAAAAATAGGGATTTGAACCAAATGATTCCCAAGGAGCTCTTGGAAGCTGCCACAACAGCAGCAGGCTGTTGTAACTCCCTTAGTGGGTGCCTCGCTGCTTTCTCCACGTATTCCAGATGTGCTAGTGACTAAGGTTGGAACAGAAAACTTTGCACCATTTGGTTTGATTCTGACAAAAGAAGGAAAATACCCTCTTCCTTTGTCCTGAGCAAGCAGCAAGGGCCGGCAAAGAGTAGGGAACTTTGTGCACAACAGTGTTGTCCGTACACTTTGGCTCCATTTTGCTCTTTTAGGGACAAAATAACCAGAAGAAATCACTTGAGTGGAAGTGGCAGAGCAAGCAGCTACACGGCACAAACGCAGACTGTGGCAGCAGAGTATCACTTGGCACGCTCACTCTGTTTTTAAAAGTACATCAGAGAGGGGTGACGTGCCTACAGTGTGATGCTACCCCCGATCCCCCCGCCCCTCATGACTGAAGTTCTTCCAAGACAGACTATGTGGTGTTGGCTCCTTTCTCCAACACTTAAAAGAGGGAACAACACCAAACAAGCCTACAAGGGCAGCCAGATTGTTTCCAAGAGGTTTTCAAGCTTCACATAAGCCCTGGTAGCATAGCAAACACGTTGGAAATGAGACACAACATTCTTTTAAGTGAACAAAAGGAGGAGCTGTAAAACATGTATTTCCTGGACTGCCAGCACTAGGAAACTTGTGTTTTTCCATTCAACCAACATCTATCCCTTTCAATGTGAGATGTTACAGATCCATTCTCTGAAGCCAAAAAGACACAAGAAAGGCTGCTGGATACATGCAGGAAAGAGCTCACGAACTCCATCTTC
Organism: Nycticryphes semicollaris; assembly: GCA_013400055.1. Classification (NCBI taxonomy): domain Eukaryota; kingdom Metazoa; phylum Chordata; class Aves; order Charadriiformes; family Rostratulidae; genus Nycticryphes; species Nycticryphes semicollaris. The sequence goes on from VXBJ01006994.1 coordinate 34,616, forward strand.
AAGCTAAAGTGTGGTCTGGGTAGAGTCCTAAAAGATCTGAGTTTTCCAGGAAAACTGAGAGAGCAGTAAAAGAGCTGAACCAATACACTGTCAGGTCAAACAGAATCTCGTAGTTATAACAGTGGATAAAACCACCAACCTTATTTTAAGGACTTTGCCTGGACACTGGAGATTAATTCAGCGGGTAGATTTTAAAATTTGAGCTAAGGGACACCAGAAAGAGACAATACCCCTATTTAGCCTGTTAAAAGTGTGAATGTAACTCACACCCCTCTGCACAGTGATGTGGATCCAAGGACCTTTTGATAAAAAACCGCTGCCAGACTTTGGCTACCTAAACTGTCACTGAAACTGCGTGGCTGTCCCTTGGGATGCTGAGACTGCCCTGCAGCCTAAAACACAGTCTGGGACACAAGGTAAAAATAAACAGAAGGGGGACTGGGCAGCAAGTGGAAGCTTTTGGACCAAAACCAGAAGTTGTATAAATCTGGAAAGTTCAGACTGCTCCTGGCACACAGCAGTGCAGTCCATTTGGTTTTGCTGAATGTGAGAAAAAAAAGTTTTAGTATTGAACAATTGAATCTACAGTTTCCTAAGTAAGAAGGGAGGGCTGGATCAATGCTGTCAGTACCTTACTGCACTTAAAGAAATCGAAAAGCTTGGAGGCACTAAAAATGGAATAAACGTCTCCAAGGAACAGTATGGAGGCACCTAAATGCACCAGATCAACTTCAGTTATTTGCCCTGACAGTTCTGCAGATAAAGAAACAAAGGTGTTACGAAATTACATGTCAGCTACAGAGAAAAGTGATGTTATTTCCCCTACGGACAAGGATAAGGACTTTGAGAGACAAGGGCTACTCATCTTCCAGTAGCAATTTAAAATATTATTATCTTCAATATTTGCCCTCATTGTGGCTCTCCTGGGGGTTCCTCATGCTGCAGACAAGATGACAGAGCAAAATATGTCTGTGCACCTCAACCGTGCTCAAACTACCCCCAACATCTGCACATCAGGGGAGGAGAGCTTGAATAGAAAATACCAAGCAGGAAAGCCTAAGGCATGGGTTAGGGCTCACTCCTGCCAACTTCCCTATGCATGCTGGTAAACTCTGGGAAAGGGCAGGACAGACAGCTAACCTAGGTCATTTTTAAAGCTCCTCAATGAGCCACCCGGCAGAGAGAGCCTGGTGCAAATCCTCTAGATCACATCCCCTACTCACCCCTTTTGTCAGTTCCCTCACACACTTCCCCTCTCACTCCTTTCTTTCACTGACCCAACAAAGAGATAAACTAAACACAAAACATAGCTTTAGAGCTATTTTGGAATTAAAAGAAAACTCAAAGCCTACCCCTAGACAGAGGCCAGAAGTGAGGACATAATCCCCAACACTGCCAATGGCCAAGCTTGCACATAAAGCATAAGACATCAATAAAATTGAAATAAATATGTACTACTCTAATTACCAAAAATAAATGAGTCCCCATTTCCCATTCTCAACCCCCTTTTCTCTCTCAGTAAAGCAGTCCAACAGCACCATTTGACA
>VXBJ01006994.1:40160-65933 GCA_013400055.1 Nycticryphes semicollaris
CAGCCTGTCCAGGTCTCACTGTATGGCGGCACAGCCTTCTGGGTTTGGACAGGAACAGAAACTTCCAAGGTGCCTCAGGGCAGGGTTCTGATTGACTCCTCTGACAATAGTTCTGGTCTGCTTCTCCAGGGCAGTAAGCTGACCAGGTCCCATAGAAGCATCACTAGTAGCCCTGCTGTGGCCCTTGACATCCAAATACGTGTGGGTTAAAGCATAAAGACCTTTCTGCTGAATACAGCAAAGTAGCCCAGGACAAACTTGTGGAAATCCTCTGTTCCTCACCAAAACAGGCCTCTTACCTGGCGAGATCTGCAAACTGTGCTGGAAATCCAACAAGGCTTCCTTGTGCCTCCCCAGCTCCAGGAACTGTGTACCTCTCCCGATGAGGGAGAGCAGCCTGATCTTCTGAAACACCTCCACTTCTGGCAGGAGGTTCTCTGGCATGGAAAAACACACAGACCTGGAAACACCATCCTCCAGATATTCCTTCCCTCATCCCAGCAGACTGAGCCAAGTTAGCAGTTGGGATAAGCCCAACTTTTACTTGAGCCGCTCGTCTTCCAGCTTCCCAAACCCCCAGTGGCAGAGCTCAGCCTGTCTGCCAGGCTGGGAAGAGCCAGGAGGAGACAGAGGGTGAGACTGAAGAACACCAAGAGCTTGGTACGTTACGTGCTTGTGGTGGACAGTGACCTTGGCAGCGGCCTGGCCTTTGGCTGCCCGTCTGCACAACAGGTACAGATCTCTTCCCTGAAATCTGGATTTGAGAACCTTCCTTCTTCACAACCCATTTAACTGTCATCTCAACAGCAAGGAAGAAGACAGAGACAAGGCCAAACCCAGCTCCAACCAAACCAGGCTGTCCCTTCAGAGGCTCCAGCACGGCACAGTGCTTGGCATGCTGGGACAAGTGGTTCCAGAGGTGACACTGGGCCCTGGCGCCTTGCTCCTGTCCCCAGCTGCTGCCAAGCATGCAGGTCCTGACCCATCCCTGCTCTGTGCAGCATCCTACCTGTCAGTTCAACGCCAGACCCGTAAATCTGGACTCGCAAGAGATCGCTGAGGCACCTGCTGAACTGTATTATGGCCTCCTTGTTCTCTCCCAGATTGGCCCACGCCCAGCCCTGGTGCAGGTATCCAGCTGCTCTCCAGGCCAGACAGCACAGACTCTCCTTCTGCTGGGACAGCTCTGTCCCCGGCGATGGGCACTCCGGCTGCTGCAGCCTCTCCTCCACTCGTAGCACCCGTGGGATCAGGTCAGTCGTCCGGCTGATGACCTCCTCGCAAAGGGTTATGGCATCCTGGTGCCTCTCGGCCTGCTCCAAGGCAGACGCCGCTTCCAGGAACACCTCGGGGATCCTGGGCAGAGGTGAGCCACCATCTAAGGGCACCTGGGGAGCAAGAGTGGTGGCAGTGCACTGACACAGAGCACACAGCCGAGCAGAGTGACCCTGTGCTTACTGGGAACCCAGAGCTACTGCCCAGCAAAGCTCAGACCCACTCCCACAGACACTGCAGGGGCCTGCTGGAGGAGGCAGAAGCTGTGAGCACTAACAGCTCTGCAGAGTCTGGGTTGTAAACCCCTACTCTTCAAGTAAAAGACATCCAAACCCAGGCTAAGAGTTGTTACCCTCAGGGAAGGGGAAGCTGTGTCTCCAGATAGTCGTGCCAAGTAAGTGGTCTCTGGTGTGAACCCAAAGGCAGGCATGCCATAGGTCAGCAGTGCCAGGTCCCACCTTGTCTCCTTCCCATCTCAAACCAGACACAGAAACCTGGAGTCCAGGCCTGACACCTGGGCCCAGGCCTTGGGATGGGAATCCAAACCTCACCTAACAAGTCACCAAGGGAGCTCTTCACCAGAAAGACCTACCTGCTGCTGCAGCCCCTCCTGAAGCAGAGCCAAAAAATCCAGGTAATGTTCTACTGCATCAGCCACCCTGCAATGGGGACAGAATATGTGGTGGGAGGAGCAGGGTGACCCCAAGAAGTGCCAGCAGCCAGCTGGAACCCAGATCACTAACCCACAGGTTCTCCCTACACTCTGGTCATGATAGCTGTGACTCAAGCAGACCTGCAACAGCAGCAGCACTGAACTGAATGATTTCCAGGAGCAGGGAGGAAACCGCAGAGCCCAAACAAGCAGCACATTGAAAGGAGAACTCTTACCTCCCGTCCTGGAGACACCGCCGTGCCAGTAGGTACTTCACTTCAGAGCGGTGGCAGGGGCGAAGGAGAGAAGCTAGTGTTGGTGTGTGGACAAGTAGCTCTGTTCGGATTAGGAGATGTGGACTAGAGGAAGCAGCCACTGGAGGTTTTTTTTCCAGAGCCTGTAGAACAGGAACAGAAAATACGGTCACCACAATGCTGGTCAAGTTCCCCGCAGCTGCAATCACTTGCCACTTCTGGCACCTGGAGATCATAGAATGGTTTAAGTTAGAAGGGACCTTAAAGATCTTCAAGTTCCAACCCCCATGGCATGGGCAGGGACACCTCCCACTAGACTGGGTTGGTCAGAGCTCCATCCAGCCTGGTTTGAACTGCCCCAGGGATAGGGCATCCACAGCTTCTCTGGGCTGCACCCCAATGAGCAGAAACACTGCACTTCACAGGCACAGCTACACTGTTCTCACTCGCTACAGCACAGCTGTTTCAAGGAAGAGCCACCAGGACCACACAGGGACAGGCAGACTTTTAATCTTCACACAGCATCAGAACATGTGCAAGATCCCCCAGATCACCTCAGGTTTGCAGTTCAAGGTGCTCTGAGTTGCCTGGAACACCATCTCCCACCACAGCCACAGATGTAGTTAGACCAGATCTTAGGCCATTCATATGGAGAGAGATATTCATCTTAGGATTGTATCGTAGGGATTTCAAACGGCTGAGGAGATAACTCTGTGTCTGCTGCTGTGACCTGCTCTTCCCAGGCAGACCAAGGTTGCTAGAGCTAATGCACACCTCACCACAGCCACGACCTGCCTTTAAAAGCCTCTTTACCAGCCAGTTTTTATTAAGACACTTCCAGGTACTTTCTGACACTGGAGTGTAACCTCTTCTCTCAGGCCACCAAGAATATGAAATAGGACCCAAAGGTCCTGCCACATCCAACGGCCAGGTGCAAAGCAGGAATTTCAGACTGGATCGCTGTAGTCTATTTTGGGGACCCCTCCAGGGTCAAACAGCCCCCCAAAAGGCAGAAGCCTGCTTGAAGCTCTGTGCAGGCTCTGCTGGGCAAAAAAATCAACCCAGAACTACAGGAAGCAGACAAACCTCATAAAGCAGAGCCAGGGCCTGTAGCTCCGCCTCGGTCTCCCCCAGCTCGTGGTACACTGCTGCCACGTGGGACAGGGCAGGAAGGCACTGGAAGTCCACCTGGAGGGCCCGTTTCAAGTGCTGAAGGGCTGTCTGAAGCTTGCCCTAGTTAGATAGGACAGGGTACATGTTGAAAGGATATTTTGCTGACATCTTACCTATTTGTTGAGATCTGGATCCCTGCTCTGTTTCTCCAGCAATCCCAACTAAGCAAGGGCAGCGCTTTAGCCAAAGGCAGGCCTCCTCAGGCTGGTTTTTGAGCATCCCTGCCTGGATTTTGCCACTGCCCAAGGAGTCTGGGGCCACAAGGGCAACTTCTGCTCAAGACCTCCCCTTGCTGCAGCAGCCTAGGACCATGGAGAGGAGCATGGACATCAGCCTGAACCTCCCCACCCAGTTCTAAGCAGCATTTCACCTCTCCCCACCGAGAGAGAGGGCGGAGGCCCGGCCATTACCATTCGCTGAGCACAGCAGCCGAGGCAGATGTAGATCTGAGCCAGGACCCTCTTGGAACAGAATCCTCCTGTAGCCTCCTGAAGGAGGGAGAAGGCGGTGGGTAAGTTCCCAGTCTCCAGCTCCTGCAGCCCTAGGACAGATCCAACATCTCAGCTCTGCTGTTCCCCATCCCACCCTGCCTGGTTCCCAAACAAGCCTTTTCTTCCCAGTGCCACTCTGCACTACAGATCCCCTCTGCACCCAGCAATGCACAGCAGGATGGTGCCAAGCTGCCATCTTTGGTTTGATAGCGTTGCAAGAGAACAAGCCACTCGATGGGAAGGTCTAGCAGAAATAATAGCAGCTTCCAAGCCCAGATACCAAGATGCCTGGCTTGGCCCAGAAAAAGGGTGGAGGTAGGTGTTGGGCAGGTCCACCTACACATTCTTCCACAGAAACAGTGATGCAGATGGGGAAGCATACACAGAATCTCTGAAAGACTTTTTCCAGCACATCTGGGCCACTTCCCAGCAGGAAGCTTTGGAATATTAATTCATGAGTGTTTCTTGCAAATAGCATTTCCTTTTCTTTCAGTCCTTATTTCAAGCTCTGAGGCCGTTCTCATATACATCCACATCACAGACACATCTGTGATGGAAGTGCTGTTGCCACCCTAGAGGCTTTCAAGAGGGCTATGGAGCTGCTGCCCTCCCTCTTCTTAGGAAGTCCCCAGGACAGCAGAGCAAGGCAACGCTGGCTGCCCCAGAACTGCTGGCTTTGTCAAGACAGCGAGCAAGGAAAAAACACAAGCTGGACAGAACGCAGCAGTCAGATGAGATCAATCACCTGATGCAACACTAGGCTACAAAGCTGCACAACAGCTTTGTGTGGCTCCTGCAGCACCATCATCCAACAGGAACAATGCACTTGCAACAAGGCAAGTGCCAGAAGACAGACAGGCAGAAGAAAGGAAAATCCTCTTAAGTCAGCCTTTGGCTTTGTACAAGATCACTGCGGCGCTCAGGCACCTACCTAAAGCCACAGACAAGAAGAGGAACCCTGTGACAGAGAAAGGCCTAGCTGGAGAAAAAGCAGAGAGGCTTTTTGAACACCAAATGGCAAAATTGAGATCACAAGGCTCAAGCCAGGCCCTCTTCCAAAGGAATAGCCTAGAAAACCCCAAGGGCCGGTTTACTTGGGAAGAGAAACCAGGGTAAGGGCAAGGAGAGGGGGGTCCTGGGACAGGAGAGCAGTGGGAAGCTGTGCTGCTATGAGTACCGCCTCCATACAAACCTTGCAGGAAGGCTGTTGCGATCCAGAGGATCTCTTTCAAGTCCTCAGTGCTCTGTATAAGGGGCAAGGAGGCCGCTTCAGCAGGTACTCGCCATGCTTTCAGCAGGGAGAGGAGTTCATTCTCCCCTTGGCTGCAGCGAGCTCTTCCCGGGTCCTGTGAACACACAGAGGAGAGTGATGAGGGAATGCTAAAGCGAAGCAGGAAAAAACTGATCCCAGGGCACAGGGAAACAGAGGTCCTTCCAAACACTTTGGCAGTGCAGTTTGTGCCGGAAAGCAATGTCCTCTCCCCTCACTTCAACTACAACTCCCTTGCTGCAGTGATTCCTGCCTAGTCTGAGGCAGCACCTCCCTACCTCAGAGCAAGGTGCACCTTGAGGGGTTCCTGGCAACACAGACCCAAGTGCTGTCAGAGGGCATTCAACAAGGTGGGACCCCTCAGCAGACTCAACATCAGCAGGGAAGCTTTCTCTGCATCTCACTGCTTGTAGCTTGCTTGCCACAGGGGCTGCAAATCCACCTGCAGCACCCTTCTAGCCAGCCCAAGTCTCCTGTATTGAGGTCCAGGGCCCCAACAGTGAGGAGATATTCTGGGACTTGTTAATGCACTTGGGGCCATTAGGCTACGCTGGGATGCCAGGGAGAGGATTACTCATGCTGACTGAGCAGTGCTGATGAGTTCAGGGCCTCCAAATGCCACAGCAACATTTTGCAGAGTGGGGTTTATGAGAAACACAGTATTTATGCCAGCTCTGCGCCCTTTAGCAAACCCGCGGGTATTTGTATGTCTGCAGATACTCCGGTGCAGGTAACCGGGAGCTGTGCAGCATCCACCCCTGCCCAGTTACCTCAGCGTTGCTCAGGAGCCTGAGGAGGCCAGCAACACTTCCCAGGCGGCTGGCTGCTAGCCACCACGCTGCTTGCAGGGCCCCCATTCGGTGCAAAGGTGCCTGCAGCTCCTCCACAGTTACCTCCTGCAGCACCTTCTGCCACAGCTCCTCAGTGCTTAGATCCTGCCCACATGCCCCAAAGGCCTCCAGAACTGAAAAAAAATAAAAAAAAAAAAAATAAAAAGCAAAACAAAAAGCCCCCCATCCACGAGACAACAGACTGGTGTCTGGTAACATACACACTTGAAAGAGAGGATCAAGCAAGCTTGGGCTCCTTGTAGCAAGGGAAGGAATGAGGCTACAGGACTGGTCGGGCCTCAGCAGCATAGAAACCAAGCTCTTCAAAAGTACAGCTAAGAGCAGCACACTCAGGAGACAACACATGGCTGAGAACTATGACTGCAGTTCTGCTGAGGCCTCCTGAGGTCACTTGCCCCAGGACAAGCATGTGTCAACACTGCAGGGCCTCCTGTGACCTGAAGCCTATTTCAGCGAGTTTTCTTTGAAGCCAACACACCACAATTAAAGAAAACACTTGTTTTCCACCGTCACTAAAGCTTTGCTGGTGACTTGGCACCTTACGCCTTGAAAACTCTGGCCCATCCCAGCAGGCAGCAGCACACAGAGAGCCAGGCAGGTGCACATCATCCCTGGCCACAAGACATGCCACCTTCTGCCCTTCTTGGTAGGGCCAGCCTTCCTCACTCACAGACCCCTCCATCTCCAGCTACTCACCACACATGTCCAAAGCACAGAAAACAATCTCCTTACCCCTGAGGAGCCCCTGGTGTATTCCTTCTGCTTCTTCTTTGATGGCAGACTCAGAAGCTCCCGTAGAACAAAGCAGGGAGTTGTAGAGGACAGTAAGCTCCAGGGGCAGGGCAGGGAGGGCAGCTGGCAGCACTGTGATCACAGCCAACAATAAATTGAGCCGGTTGGAAAAAACCCAACAACCATCCATGCTAAGGTGTCACCACCTAGCTGTGTGAGAACAAAAGTGTTCTGGCATGTATTCTTTTTTAATTGTGGTGATACCTAACAGATTGGGAACTGGAGCACACAGAGAGACAGCAGGTGTCACCTCTCCCTGCCTCACTGCTTTAGACATCCATTCCCAGCTATAAAAGTGGTGCAGTCCTCCAGGACTAAGACCTTTCAGCTGCCCTAAAAGAGCATCAATAACCTACCCTCTTCCAATACACATCCACCCTTTTGCACAGGTTTTCCACGTTGTGTCTCGCTCCCTCACATCAAGCTTCCTCTATACCACAATTGTGGCAGAGAGCCCCTTCCCCAACCTCACAGAACAAAGTTTGCCTCATTTTTTCCAGAAACCTCAAAGTTCTGCCCACATTCCCCATTCAGAAGATTGGGAGCTGGGCCTTAATCCCTTTAAAAGCACGATTCAGCTTAGGACCGTTTCAGAACGATCCTAAGATTTGTTTCTTGCATGGAGGTATCAGAGCTGCAGCCCAGTAAACACCAGTGGCCGGGAACCGGTGTTCCCGCCCCCACAAGCTTCAGGAGGAAGGGTGAAGGCTAGGGACGGGGGCAGGCCGGCCCCAGCCCACCGGGCCGCTACTCACCCCGCATCCTCAGGAGCAGATCCCCGAAGCCCCCTCGCTGCTGCTGCTGCACCTTCCGCGCCGCCGCTCCACCGGGTCCCGAGCACCGTGCTGCCTGCAAGGGAGACTCTCACCCACAGGTTCGGCGAGAACGCCAGTCGGTGACGGGACGTGACCGGCCCGCCCGACGCCCAGGCTACGACCTAGCCGGCGGCGTTCCTATGGCAACCGGCACCGGAGGCAGCGCGGCCCCGGGAAGGGCGATCCCGGGGCTCCGGGAGCGGGAAGTAAGGGGAGACTGAACGCGTCGCACCCTCCAGCGCTCGACTAGGGCCCGGTTCTCGGCGGCCCAGGCCTGCAAGCAGCCCAGCTCCGGAGGACACCCGCGCCGCCGCTTCATGGCCGCCGCCGCTTTACAGCCGCCCAACCTCTCGCGCCGCTCTCCTCCCGCCTTCTCCTGATTGGCCGGCGCCCGCCGTGCTGCCGTCCCGATTGGCGGGCCAGGCTGCCAGCTACCGGCAGTTTCCATGGCAACAGCCATGCGTGGAGAGAACAGGCGGGTGCTGCGGCCTTCCCGCCAGAAAGGCGGTGGCCGAGGAGGACCAAACCTCTACGCATAGCGAAGCCGACGCGGTGAGGTCCTCAGGACGGGACCGGACCGGACCAGGCCGGGGGGAGACACCGAGGTGCTGAAGCATGAGACGACCAGCATCCGCTTTCCACCGCACGGTTTTATTTATCTGCAGGGCATCAGTTCCACATCCGCCCAGAGCCCCGTGCCACACCCTCGGATGGCAAATCTCTTCTCCCCCCACCCCCCGATTAATTAATGAAGCTGTTTAATTTAATTTTGAAAGGAAAAAAAAGGCTCTAGTTCCTACTCAAGCATCGCTTCCACCTTCCCGGTGCAGCTGCGGGAACGAAAAGTGTTAATGGCCAGACATGTAGTGATATAAGCGTTAGCACCCTGTTGGCACGCAGAGCTCCCACATGGCTTTCCAGAACAGAACTGCATCCATCCCCTTTTGTGTTTTTTTTTTATCCCAAATCGGGTACTGAGGCACAGAGAGGTTAATAACAACAACATAACAAACAAACAAACAGCAACAAAAAAATAAAACAACAGCCTCACCCCAAGTCGTGCTGGGAGTCGAGTGGAAACGCAGCCTGGGGGGAGTTCAGCGCTCCCCTCAGCCCAGCTGCTTATCCCCCTCGCCCAGAGAAGGGGAGATGCACACCGGGAAGGTGGCCCTGCCTTGGTGTGAAGTGTTGAGGGAAGATCAGACAGAGATGAGAGGGAGGAATGGGTGTGGAAAAGGAGGCAGGTGGAACCCGGGTCTCCTGGCAGCAGTGGGACAGCCACACAGGCAGTGGGCAGCCCCAGGGATCAGGGTGGGGAGATGCCCCCAACAGCCCTTCACCAGTGGTGGCAGCTTTTGGTCACTAGATACAAATCCACCCCTGTCCTGTGCCAGGACCATGGGACACACCATCCTGCCGCTGGCCTGGGCCAGGGAAGTTTCCCAGCATGTCCCCTGCCCAGAATGACAGGGTGCTGGGCAGGAGCCTTGCCAAGGAGCGCAACCACAAGACTGCCAAAAGCCTAAGGAGCAGCAGCTCAAGGATGACCTGTCCCCCGTCACGCTCAGCCAAGGGACATGGGACACCTGGACACAAACTGCTTGGTATAACTGGTCCAGGAGAGAACCCAGCAGGCTTCAGTGACAACCCTCAACACAGGGAAGTAGGGTAGAGCTGGCTCCTCAGGACACCAGGTTTCCTGAAGAGCCTTGGTTTGGATGAGCAGGAACTTCACTCCAGACATTCCTTGGGGTTCTAGATCAGCAGACACAGCCATGTCTGCTTGAGCATCAGCAGCACGCTTCCAAGGTGGCCAAGCCTTGGACCAACATTAACTACATAATCCCCAGCACACTCAGAAGAAGAAGAAAGAAGAGCAGCCGAACAGCAGCCCAGGACAGCTGGGAAAGGCTGGCGAAGACTGAAAAAGTCAATGAAAGAAAGCAAAGAGCATCTCCAGCCCTTGGAAAACTCGTTCTTCTTCAAGCTGAATTCTTTGGTGTAGTAGCAGCTGGTCTGCCTTGGCTCAGCAGCCAGCACGCCATGGCATCTCTGCAGCAACAAAAATGGACTCACAGCTTTGTTATGGCGAGGCTTGTCTATTTTCTGGCAAGACACGTGTGCGTGGTTTCATGGCGCTGCAGCTTCTCTGCTCTCCCCCCTGCCCTGCTCTGCCACAGCCCCCCTCCCCACCCTTGGGGCCATGAGCCTACAACCCCAGCAGAAAAGCAGAGGAGTGACACAGAGGGAGGAGGACAGGTTACCCACACACTGTCTTGAGTGCTCTAACCACGAACAGTGGGCACGGGAAGGCCCAGCAGCACGATGGCAGCCACAGAACTAGTCCCAAAGATGGGAGAGAACGAAGCCCAGGGGTCTGGGTGGCAGCTGCAGGGACATCAGGGGCTAGTTCTACAGCATGAGCAACTGTAAAGATTTCTGTCTGCCAGGACAAACACAGACAGGCAGTGAAGTCCTGACCAAGTTACAACAAAACCTTCTTGGGCTCCAGGCTCAGGGTTTAGCAACATGTTGTTATCTAGACTAACCTCATGCTAAATGAAAATTCACTGGGTAGCTGCTATCTCCACCCCTGTCCTCTCCACCCATCAGAACGGCCCCCTCAGCACCAAGAACCTTCTGGCCAGCAAGGAGTCACAGTATAGAGCAAATAACCTGTTTTTAAGGGTGGGATTGCTTAAGCCCATCTAACTGTGGGCTGATCAATGTGTTCCTGCTGGATGCTGCTACCCCTCAGCTTTGCATTAGCCCTGGCATGAAATCAAACACAACAGGTCCAGTGGGCAGGGGAGATGGGAGGGTGAGGTGTGAGAACACAGACAGCAGCTCAGGAGGAGGCCAGGCAACAGGAACCCAAAATTAGAGCAGTTTAAGCCTCCCTGGAGTTGCACCCTAACACCTGAGCAAGCATTTTGCAGGGGTAAAATAGGAAACTGAACTTGTCCTCAAGAGCCATTTTCCACAGCAACTGGGCACTTGGGCATAATGATGAGAACTGAAATGACGAGGGAGGTGATGAGACAGCTTCCTCGGGACAGAGGAGAGGAAGAGCCTGGAGTTATCTAGCGGTCTGCTGCAAGGAACTCTAACAGGGGCGGTCAAGCTGCACGAGTTAAACAAACGGGACCAGAATTAAAATCAAAGCAGGATTCCCAGGTAAGCAGTCCTTGGTTCTTCCCAGAAGGGAAAGAGACAAAAGTTTTCATAGCACCAAGTAACACCACACAGTGGTCCAGGGCAGTAAGGAACCCCCAGTTCACACCGAAACTGGGGGAGGAATTTAGCTGGGAAGGGGCCAAGCACCGTGGTCACTGTTCTCTACCTCTGCCCATAAACACAACTCCTGACTGCGAGCAGCCAAGGCAGGTTTGGGGTAGCCCATTCACTGCACTAACTCCCACAAAGAACACCAAGGTGAAGGAGGAGACAAGCACCACACATGGGATCACGGATGCCATCAGCTGCAATTTCTGAGGTTCCTTCAAAGCAACATAACCACCGGGCACATACACAGATACCAGTGGGTTAAGCCACCTCCCAGAAGAGTTGTTGCCCTCTCAAGGCCTTCAAGCAGCTGTTCCCAGGCACCAGAGCTCACACCAAGGCCTCTCCTGCAGCTGGGACAGCTACTCCAGACTCCCCATTCCTCCTGACCACATCTGGTACAGGGATGAGTCAATGCTCTCTTACTGCATCCTGCTGCACCTCAACTGTTCAGAACCAGCAGCCAGCATCCAGCAGCACGTGCTCAGAAGAGGCCGGGAGACTCAGCTGCTACAGACCAACCTAAGGGGACACTGACAAGCCTAGACCATGACTGTAGAGTTTTCTTGGTCATGGACATGGTTTTTCCTGGTACCAACCCCCAAAAAGAACTGAGCCTACTGCAGGCTGGATGAGGTAGCCCAGCCTGATCCCCTTCACAGGCACAGCCCTTCGTAGGGGTGAGGAAGACAAGGAAAATGGGAGTGTATGGCAGGAGGGCCCTCCCTACAGCAGCCAACTGACTTTACAGAGGAGCAGCTGCCACCGAGACCCTGGGAACCATCTGCATGTGTAACCACGTGCACCTCAATTCCAGCATGACAACTGAGCATGAAGAGAAGCGGGGGCAGAAGGACCTTCCCTCTTCTCTCTCCTCCCTTCCTTACCTTCCCCAGTAGGCCCCTTCCCATTAGTCACTGTCTCTGCACAGACAAGGTGACACCCCACTGGCCACTAAAGCCAACCAGCTGCACAGTGGGGACAGTTGTCAGGAAAGTAGCAGCAAGACCCCCCGTTGGTGTTTCTCCAGAGGAGCACTTCAGGGCTCTTGCTTCTTGGGCTTCTGTAGCAGAGTCCTCCTGCTGCCAACAGATGCCCAGTGAGAGCTCTGATCTCCACTGCTGAGAAACACCACCGCAGTGAGCAGGGAACAGTTGGCTCTGGTCCTTTTGTGCAGTGCTGAGGCAGGGAGCTGGGGACAATCCCCGACTGCTGTCGGCAGGCACTCATTGCTGGTGGCTCGTGTATTTCTCCTGGCCCCAGGGAGGCAAGGAGACAACCACAGCCTCAGCCGACGAGCAGGTCAGGTTCCCCACATCTCCAACGCTACCTGAGCTGAAGGTGGCTGAACCAGGTGCTGACGGCACAGTCCACACGCATCACCAGGGAGATCCCCAGCAGCAGGCAGAGGCTGCTCACCACGAAGCCCAGCGACTCAAAGAGGAACCTGCAGTCACAACAGAGGCAGTAAGGGTACCACAGCCAGCATGCCTACAAAGACAGGCTGCTGCCCTCATTCCCAGTCTACTGATTTTCCTATCAGTGACAGGCTGATAGCACCCCAGAATCCTAAAACCTAAATTACATTCACTCTCTAGCACTTGCTGCCTGCCAGCTGGAATCCAAGCATACCTCTGGTTTAGAGGCCATTCAGGACATCACCCAGGCAGGATTCTGAATGGCTCAGAGGCTGAAGCCATACCACATGCCTACTAGCCCAAAATTTTACTAGTTTCTGGGTATAGCATTTCTGGTATCCTCATCTTCAGCTCTCTGCCCTGAATATTTGTATCTACAGGTGGCTTTGTATGTCCTTGAAAGTCAACATAAGGAGAAATTTCTAGGCTGTAGCTCAACTCCAGCTTCTGCACTTGAAGCAGAAATTAGTTAAGGACAATCCTACAGGCTCTGCTCAGTAAGACATCAGAAGATTAGTATCAGGGTCTCTTCCAACATTACTGTCTATGAACTCTAATCAAGGTGTCAGGGATACGAGTCCCAAACCAGCATCAGAGCAACTCCTGGGACTTACTTTGGGGCAAAAACTTTCCAGACCATGAGGTGCCTCCTGAGGATCATAGCTGCACAAACACAGGCCAGAAGCTGTAGGGGAGATCAGGAAATACAAATTACAAGTCACTTTGGATAGACCTCCTGGGGCACTAGGTTCACATCTGAAGGTGGTAGTAGGGGAGGGTAATAGCTTCAAACTGGAAGAGGGTATATTTAGGTTAGATACTAGGAATAATTTTTTCACTGTGAGGATGGTGAGGCACTGGAACAGGTTGCCCAGGGAAGCTGTGGATGCCCCATCCCTGGAGGTGTTCAAGGCCAGGCTGGATAGGGCTTTGAGCAACCTACTCTAGTGGGAGGTGTCCCTGCCCATGGCAGGGGGGGTTGGAACTTGATGATCTAAGGTCCCTTCCAGCCCCAAACATTCTATGATTCTACTAAACTGCACACACCCAAGCAGCTGGTAGAGTGCTCACCAGAAGTAAGCATGCAAAGAGGATTCCCTTCCATTGTGTCCTTAGGTCAGGGAATGCAAACAGTCTGGGATACATGCGGGCTCACTTGGGGCCAGTCTGGGACAGCACAAGGGAGGACTCACACTGTGACTAACCTGATGTAGTACCTGAGAGGAGGAACCCCTGCTCTCCTGCTGCAGGGCCTGCTCCCTCCCTTACACTGTCTCTGGTCTGACCACACAGGAAACTGGTTTGAAGGGCTAAACCCCAGAAACCTGTTTGCTTCTTCCACAGGATTAGCTTTCTAGAGTTTAGCTCCCTACATCAGCACAGCACAGCATCAGACAGAAACTAGAGCTGGTGCAAAATAGACAGGCGTGGCTGGGAAGATGGGGAGCAGGATTACAGCCCTGCAGTTTCTGAACAAATGCTTCCATTCTGGGCAGATGGGTATGCAAAGCATCCAAATCCATACTGCACCTTCTGTACTGGAGCCCTTCCCACAGCAGAGAGTAAATGGCACAGCTGAGAAGAGGACCTCTGCAACTGCACTTCCACCTGCAACCAGAGGTATCACCCCTGGGCCTGTGTGTGCCCTGTCTGTCCCTTTTCTCCCAGAGTGCCCCATGGTTTTCACAGCACATCGATTTCCTCTTAGACAGCCTTCCCCACAGCCATCCCACCTCTGTCCGTACCTGTGTCCCAAGGACAAAGAGGTACTTCAGCCCCAGCTGCAGAAGAGCAGTGGAGAACTTCTCCGGGGACTCCCTCAGCCTCATCTCCATCATGTGCTCCTCCACCTCCTGCAGCTCCTCCCGCGTCTCCTTCTTGGGCTTCCTCTTCTGCGAGCTGGGCATCTCACACACAAAGGGCCAAAGCAGGAGCAGAGGGCAGCCGACTACCTCAGGGACAAAGGCACATGAAGTTACTGGAGCCGAGGAGGTGAGGAGCAGTCTAGGCTCTGCCATCATGCCCTGGACGTGCAGGAAGCATATACCCCAGCTCCAGTTTGCTGGTCAGGCACAACTGCATGGAGGCTGCAGGCCACGGGCAGATCCGTGGCCCCAGAAGGGGACAGCGATGATGCTGCTGTTCAGCTGGTGCTGGAGCCTTCATCGCCTTGCGCTCAGCCTGCAGGCCTCCAGACAAGGCAAAGCAGTGAGCCGTGTCTGCTCAGGCTCAACAGCCCAGGAAGAAACTGATTTACCTGCAAAGAGGATATGGGAGGCAAAGGTGTTGGCGCCCACCAGGACAGCAGGCAGGAGGTTGGTGCTGTGGTCAAAGTGGAAGCCTACAAAGGCTGCATTCCAGTGGATGGCTGGGAAGATGGGCTGGTGGCCTGTGGAATAAAAGAACTGGGAAGCAGCAAGGAGCCAGGAGATGACTGCATACCAGGGCACTGAAAAAGGCTCTGAAACAAAAAAATGAAAGAAAAAGAGAGATCAGCATCAAGGCACAAGACAGATACACAGTCAAAAAAACCCTACTGACTTTTCTTTCAGGTTCCTTTTCCATATTCTCTCTTTCGGGAGACAGAAACCACTCAGGCTCCCAGCAAAGATTCAGTGAGGGACCGGGGTTTCCCTCTACTGCCCGTCCTGCTACTGAACTCTCTCAGCAGCAAAGGGGTTTGGTGGCTGCTCACACCTTGGGGAGGAAGAATGAATGTAGATCCCCCTCTCCCTAGCACAGGGGACTCCTTCTCCTGCACTGTTACATCCCTGCTGCGTTCATCTCTTCTACTAGAGGATGTAAGCAGCTCTAAAAAAGCTAGAAGGATTCCTTGAGGATGAGTGCACCTGCCATTCCCCAAGAGCAGAGACTGGGCTCTACTTCTACCTCTGGAAATAAGACAAGGTCACTGCAGATAAGGCCCAGGTTGCACAGCCAGAGGATGCTCTACTGAGCCCTGACTCACCAGCGTCTCCAGCAAGGCCCTTGGCACGTGTGTGGATGTGCAACAGCACGAAGGCCTCCAGGAAGAGCAGAAGGAAGGCAAGACTCAGCCGCTCACTGTGCAGAAGCATCAAGAGGAAGGCCAGCAGGGTGAGCGCTATGACCAGGGCTGCTGAGTACACACTGCCCAGCCCGTACGCTGCAACTGTGGCCTTGCAGCTGCCCCGCTCCAGGCGGCTCTTCTGGGACTCCTGCATCCTCTTGTAGATCTGAGGGATGACGTGGAGGAAGTCGACTTCAGAGCTGGGAACCCCCAGGTAGGGAGTGACGATGGATCCTGCTGACTCCCGCGTGTCCTTTGCTAACACCGTCATGGGGTTACACAGCAGGAGCAGCAGCCCCACGGATGCTAGTCCGTAGACAGCCCAAGGAAAGGCAACCACTGCCACCTGCACCAGCTCCTGCAGCTTGCCAAGAGAGTCATCAGCGCTGGAGGCAACGGCCCAGTAGCAGGCGATGCAGAGGACCACCAGCGGGAAACCCCAGCGCACGAAGAGCACGAGGGGGTCCGAGCTGTTCAGGTTGCCGTAGTGTCGCAGCCAGCTCCGCACTGCGTAAACCAGCCCAGCCAGCAAGGCCACGCACAGGAGGTAGAAGAGGTTCTTGGCCCGTGTGCTTCTCAGGCTGGCAAGGGGGGAGAGGAAAAGAGAGGGCCGGCACTGAGGGATTTCTTCGCGGCACTGGTGGAAGAAACCGGAGAGGCGCACACAGACCAGGAGCATGGCCACAAGGCACAGCAGGTACCAGATCTCTCTTCTGTAAGAA
Organism: Nycticryphes semicollaris; assembly: GCA_013400055.1. Lineage (NCBI taxonomy): Eukaryota > Metazoa > Chordata > Aves > Charadriiformes > Rostratulidae > Nycticryphes > Nycticryphes semicollaris. The sequence continues at coordinate 56,208 of VXBJ01006994.1, forward strand.
GAAAAGCCAAGGAGCTGCTGCTTGGGACTTTCTGGCACAGTCAGGCGACCGTCCCAGTGGAGCTTCCCTACCAGCAACATCACCAAGGAGGCCAGCAGGAATGGAGCCACCCGGGCCTCGGCTACCACAAAGCTATCAGAGAACATGGCTCCGCAGCGGAAGAGCAGAATGCTCATGGGGAAGGCCAGCCCCAGCCACGCTCCCAACCTCTGCCTCAGGCCAACGCTGGCTAAAGGCGGCTGACTGCCTGCCAAACGGGTTTGCTTGGGATGCTGGCCCCACCAGTGCCAGAAAAAACCCAGCTGGGAAGCTGCGGCTGCCCAGGATGACACCAGGAGGAGATCCAGCCCCTCCTGGGTGAAGGCACGGGCCAGCCCGAGCAGAACAGCCACCACGAGGCCCCAGAGCAGCGGGTACAGGAGGCAGCTGCGATAGAAAGAGTCTGATGCTGCAGCCAGCTCTGAGGCCATGTAGCAGAGCAAGCAGGAAGCAGCAATGAGGGTGCAGCCCCCCACCATTCGCAGGGGATGGAAGCGGGCCCAGGACTGGGTGCACACAGCCCGTGCCTCCCGCAGGTAGATCTGGAAGCGACCGATGAGGCTTCCCAGTCTGGACTCCAGCTCTGGAGGCACCAGTGTCGCTCTCTGCACCTGGGCCAAGAGCTGAGTGTGCTCCTCCACGGCGCTGGAGAAGAGCTCCTGCAGGTGCTGGAGCTGCTCTGCTGGCAGATCTTGAGCCACCAGTGAGTATGAGTGAAGGAAGCGGTCCACCTGCAGGAGAGGGGACACAGGGTCAGACAGTGGCACTGGGACCACTGGGAACGGGATTCACTGCCTCACACAGCCCCTGCAGACTGGAAACAGCCCCAGATCTGCCAGCCCCCACTGGGACTTGTCCCCAGCCACCATCACTGAGTGGTGGTCACCCAAATCCAGGATGTGACCAGCAGGAAACACGTTTCCTTCGCCAAAGCAACATCCCTCTCAACATCCACAGAACAGCCACACTGACTCCTCTCAGCTCTTCACTTGCAGGTGCATCACTAAGGGCTTTTATGCAGAGACTTTGGTAACAATAAGGCAAACTTCCCCCACAACTTTGAGTCACTATTAGTTATTAATCCCCACCTGATGTCAAACTGACACTGTTTGTCTGAGGACAGACATCATTTTAAAGAGCTTATACAGGATCACATCAAACTGCTCCCTCTTCTTTGACACAGGCACATTAACCCACTGTACCGTAGGCTAAGGAGAGCGTAGGAGGACAGGAACTGAGGCAGCTATGACGCTAAAGTCATAAAAGAAGTCTTACAAGGGCATTACGCAGGGCAGAGCAACTGTACAAACATTCAGCTGCTCAGCAGCCAGATCTGCTCCAAGCCCTGAAACACACCAATACCTTAACATGACAACACCATGTCACCACCCCACCTCCACTTAACAGAAGAGGTTTGTGCTTAAAACGCCATTTCTTCTACTCTCTGGCTCAATGGGGAGGCCTACTGTAGACCTACCTGCTTGGCGTTGATGTGATAGACCAAGAGCTGCTGCAAGGCTGCAGACACAGCATCGCCGTCCCCGGAGAACAGCTCAGCCATCACCTCCCCGATGTTACTGTAGGGGATGGGCACACCAAGCAGCAGGGCCACCGTGGGCACCAGGTTCACCTGGGGAACAGCCTCAGGCTCCTGGAGAGACAGGGGAGGAATGGGAAATTCAAAAAGAACAGAGCAACACAGATTTTAAGTCGGGCTAGAGGATGGTGGGGAAGGCATCTCTGTTCAGAGGGGAAGGTGGAGAAGCCAGGAGTGGGAAAACACGGCAAAGGCACAGCTCAGCTCTCCCTGAGCATCCCGCGGAGGGGAGGATGCCTGTCACAAGCTCCAGGTCCTTGGGTCTGGCTTTGGCTCTCTAACAGCTCACTCAGCCCCACTCAAACACAGTCCTCACAGCTGGAGGGGCCTGCACCATGTGTCAGCTTTTCCACTGCTCTCTCAGGAAAGGTGACAGACTCTCCCACCCCTCTCGATCTAAACAGTCCCACTTGGCTGCAGTTTTCACCCCGATGCCTCCTAAGGCAGTGACAGCTAAGGATCAGCTTCCTCTTACCTCTGGAGGGCCAGTGCCAAAAAGGGGTGTTTTGCTGTACACAAACAGCGCTGCATTCACTTCCTTCTCACTGTCACCGCCATGGTCCCCGGTCTCTGTCATGCCATGGTCCCCAGCCACCAGAAGAAGGGTGTCATTCCCCAGGTGATCCACCAAGGACCTGTCACCAGGATAAGGAAGGTCAATCCCTACCTGAACAGAGGCCCAAAAAGCCCAGGTGGGAGAGAACATGTCACCACCAAGATGAAAACCACAAAAACACTTAGCAAAACTAAGTGCTGATACAGAGCTGTAACAACTGAACCACAGACGAGGGCAATGCTTGCTTTAAAACGGAACCAAAAATCCAGAACCTCGAGACAGAGTGGACTGATCTGGCTCAAGTCCCCCACCAATGGTGGCTGATTCCTCAGTGCCTTCAGGGATCTTGACAAAACACAATTCAGAAGGATGGTTCCCACCAGGAACGCAGTTCAGGCTGCTCCTAGTTGGGACCTGTCTATTGCATCGTGTTGCGTGAGCAATCTCCTACTTCTAAGGAAAAAAGAAGGGATTGATCCCTGAAGCATAAAGTAAATGCAACACAATATATGCTGCACTCTCAGATGCAGCAGGGCAAGTTACTTCTTCCAGCAGCAGTCCTAAAAGCAGTATTTTGGGCTGAGGCATGGCTGCCCCATCAGGATTTCTGCATCCTGTTCCGCCCCCTGACACAAGGACGCAACTGATGGGCCTGTGCACTAAATGCAGCATTCCCTACCAAAGGTCCTTCAAGTGCTCCTCAAACATCAGCTAAACCTCAGTGTGGCCATCTCCAATTTAAAGGAGAGGGTGAGGCTCAGCTGTACCCCATTTGCATCACCACCTTATAGTTCAGTTGAGAAGACCTGAAGAAAATCTTACCTTGGGGCAATACCGAGCATAAACACAGGCTGGGCAAAAAATGGTTTGCTGAGGAAAAGGACTTGGGGGTGTTGGTGGAAAAGCAGCTCAACATGAGCCAGCAATGTGCACTGGTAGCTCAGAAAGCTAAGCGCATCCTGGGCTGCATGGAAAGAAATGTGGCCAGTAGCTTGAGGGAGGTGATTCTGCCCCTCTGCTCCGCCCTGGTGATAATCCCCTGAAGTGCTGCATTCAGCTCTGGAACCCCCAGTAAGGACATGGACCTGCCAGAGCAAGTCCAGAGATGACCAGAGGGTTGGTGCATCTCTCCTACGAAGAGAGGCTGAAAGAGTTGGGGTTGTTCAGCCCCAAGAAGAGAAGGCTCCAGGAAGACCTTGTAGCAGCCTTCTGGTACCTAAAGGAGGCCTACAGGAAAGATGGAGAGGGACTCTTTATCAGGGAGTTCAGTGATAGGACAAGGTGTAGCGGTTTTAAACTGAAAGAGGGGAGATTTAGATTAGATGTTAGGAAGAAATTATTTCTTGTGAGGGTGGTGAGGTGCTGTAACAGGTTGCCCAGAGAAGTTGTGGAGGTGTTCAAGAGCAGGCTGTATGGGGCTTGGAGCAACCTGGTCTAGTAGGAGGTGTCCCTACTAGATGGTCTTTAAGGTCCCTTCCAGCCCAAACCACTCTATGATTCTATACGATTCTGTGAAACCAAATCTCTTATGAACATGTGTCTACACAACCAAGACTGACCCACAGCTGTAGGTTTCAGCTGCTGCTGGCCAAAGCAGTTGTCCAAGTTAGTGGGCACAGTACATGTTCCCTCTTGCCCTCTGCATCTGTAAATTCCCTGGGAAGACCCCACCAGTCTGGCTGAAGGAAGAAGTCAGCCGGCAGCCCCCCACCGCCGCACTAATCACCTGAGCATCTCATTCATCTGGGTGAGCTTCTTAGCCATTTCGGGATGGTCAGGTCCGTGCTTGTGCCCACAGTGGTCCACACCGAGAAAGTGAGCAATCAGCATGTCCCATTCACCACTGTCCACTGCAGAACAAGAGCAGGTTTATCACACACCAGCCTGGGATCCAGGCACGGACTCTGCACCTGGATCCTCCTGCCAGAGCCTTCTAGTTGCCTCTGGAAACTGCTGTTTCTTCCCCTCCTGCCATTGTCACCCCCAGCTCTCCAGCAGATCAGTGCAGGTTTGACCAGAGACACTCTTGGTCTGTGGGGTGCCTGGGTGCAATGTCCTGGGGAGTTCAAGTGCCCACTGTTCATGGTTTTGGTTCACCACCCGTCAGGAGGGGGAACAACCCAATGTCACCCAAGTCACCCTGAAATACCTTTAACTCAAACTGCCACAAACTGAGCCAAAAGAAAATGAGAATGATCAGGAAAATGAGAACCCAGAACTCCAATCCTTCCGTGGAGGTGTTTCAGGCCAGATTCACCAACGTGCCCCTCTGCATCCCACCCAGGACATGGGCCCGGCACATCGAAGCTGTCCCTAGCTATAAAGTTACCCCTGCCTCTCTCCTCTGCTTCAGGGCTTCGACACAGGAATACCAACATACTTGGAGTTTAAATGAAGTGCAGATCTCCCACAAGGCACAAGGACTTCAGTCCTTGTTGAACAAGTCATCGATGTTGAACATATTCATCAATGACCTGGACGAGGGGACAGAGTGTATCCTCAGTAAGTTTGCTGATGATACCAAACTGGGAGGGCTGACTGACACTCCAGAGGGCTGTGCTGCCATTCAGCATGACCTGGACAGGCTGGAGAGCTGGGCAGAGAAGAACCTAATGAGGTTCAACAAGGGCAAGTGTAGGGGAGGAAGAATGCCAGACACCAATATAGGTCAGGGGTGGGCTTGCTGGAAAGGACTTCTGAGGAGAAGGACCTGGGGGTCCTGGTAGACAGTANACAAGGACGCAACTGATGGGCCTGTGCACTAAATGCAGCATTCCCTACCAAAGGTCCTTCAAGTGCTCCTCAAACATCAGCTAAACCTCAGTGTGGCCATCTCCAATTTAAAGGAGAGGGTGAGGCTCAGCTGTACCCCATTTGCATCACCACCTTATAGTTCAGTTGAGAAGACCTGAAGAAAATCTTACCTTGGGGCAATACCGAGCATAAACACAGGCTGGGCAAAAAATGGTTTGCTGAGGAAAAGGACTTGGGGGTGTTGGTGGAAAAGCAGCTCAACATGAGCCAGCAATGTGCACTGGTAGCTCAGAAAGCTAAGCGCATCCTGGGCTGCATGGAAAGAAATGTGGCCAGTAGCTTGAGGGAGGTGATTCTGCCCCTCTGCTCCGCCCTGGTGATAATCCCCTGAAGTGCTGCATTCAGCTCTGGAACCCCCAGTAAGGACATGGACCTGCCAGAGCAAGTCCAGAGATGACCAGAGGGTTGGTGCATCTCTCCTACGAAGAGAGGCTGAAAGAGTTGGGGTTGTTCAGCCCCAAGAAGAGAAGGCTCCAGGAAGACCTTGTAGCAGCCTTCTGGTACCTAAAGGAGGCCTACAGGAAAGATGGAGAGGGACTCTTTATCAGGGAGTTCAGTGATAGGACAAGGTGTAGCGGTTTTAAACTGAAAGAGGGGAGATTTAGATTAGATGTTAGGAAGAAATTATTTCTTGTGAGGGTGGTGAGGTGCTGTAACAGGTTGCCCAGAGAAGTTGTGGAGGTGTTCAAGAGCAGGCTGTATGGGGCTTGGAGCAACCTGGTCTAGTAGGAGGTGTCCCTACTAGATGGTCTTTAAGGTCCCTTCCAGCCCAAACCACTCTATGATTCTATACGATTCTGTGAAACCAAATCTCTTATGAACATGTGTCTACACAACCAAGACTGACCCACAGCTGTAGGTTTCAGCTGCTGCTGGCCAAAGCAGTTGTCCAAGTTAGTGGGCACAGTACATGTTCCCTCTTGCCCTCTGCATCTGTAAATTCCCTGGGAAGACCCCACCAGTCTGGCTGAAGGAAGAAGTCAGCCGGCAGCCCCCCACCGCCGCACTAATCACCTGAGCATCTCATTCATCTGGGTGAGCTTCTTAGCCATTTCGGGATGGTCAGGTCCGTGCTTGTGCCCACAGTGGTCCACACCGAGAAAGTGAGCAATCAGCATGTCCCATTCACCACTGTCCACTGCAGAACAAGAGCAGGTTTATCACACACCAGCCTGGGATCCAGGCACGGACTCTGCACCTGGATCCTCCTGCCAGAGCCTTCTAGTTGCCTCTGGAAACTGCTGTTTCTTCCCCTCCTGCCATTGTCACCCCCAGCTCTCCAGCAGATCAGTGCAGGTTTGACCAGAGACACTCTTGGTCTGTGGGGTGCCTGGGTGCAATGTCCTGGGGAGTTCAAGTGCCCACTGTTCATGGTTTTGGTTCACCACCCGTCAGGAGGGGGAACAACCCAATGTCACCCAAGTCACCCTGAAATACCTTTAACTCAAACTGCCACAAACTGAGCCAAAAGAAAATGAGAATGATCAGGAAAATGAGAACCCAGAACTCCAATCCTTCCGTGGAGGTGTTTCAGGCCAGATTCACCAACGTGCCCCTCTGCATCCCACCCAGGACATGGGCCCGGCACATCGAAGCTGTCCCTAGCTATAAAGTTACCCCTGCCTCTCTCCTCTGCTTCAGGGCTTCGACACAGGAATACCAACATACTTGGAGTTTAAATGAAGTGCAGATCTCCCACAAGGCACAAGGACTTCAGTCCTTGTTGAACAAGTCATCGATGTTGAACATATTCATCAATGACCTGGACGAGGGGACAGAGTGTATCCTCAGTAAGTTTGCTGATGATACCAAACTGGGAGGGCTGACTGACACTCCAGAGGGCTGTGCTGCCATTCAGCATGACCTGGACAGGCTGGAGAGCTGGGCAGAGAAGAACCTAATGAGGTTCAACAAGGGCAAGTGTAGGGGAGGAAGAATGCCAGACACCAATATAGGTCAGGGGTGGGCTTGCTGGAAAGGACTTCTGAGGAGAAGGACCTGGGGGTCCTGGTAGACAGTANGGCTGAAGGAGGATGGAGCCGGATTCTTTCCAGTGGTTCCCAGTGACAGGACAAGGGGCAACGGGCACAAGCTGGAACATGGGAAGTTACATTCAAATATGAGGAAAAACGTCTTTCTGGTGAGGGTGACAGAGCCCTGGGACAGGCTGCCCGGGGAGGGTGTGGAGTCCCCTTCTCTGGAGACCTTCCAGACCCACCCGGATGCAGCCCTGAGCAATGTGCTCTGGGCAGTCCTGCTTTAGCAGGGGAGTTGGACTGGGTGATCTCTAGAGGTGCCTTCCAACTCTGACAATTCCAATTCTGTGATTCACCGTGAAAGGCCACTGCACCCTTACATTCCTATCAGATAAAGCAAAGAGCATTCCCCTCGGCTCCAGGACTTCACGGAGGAGCTTGAAATCACCTAAAATTCACAAATCAATCTCACACTTCACCTTCTTCCCAAGACTAGGAGTCACTGATGCTCTGCTGTGAGCAGTCCTGTGCCCCAGCCTCCTGGTGGGTTGCTGCTCTGTTGTGTATTCCCCAGAGCACTGTGTGCCTGCTCAGCAGCCAGGTCCCAACAGTTAAGCTGCTCCTCCTGCTACGCCCTGGCAGTATGTTTCTAGGACAGATATAGGGGCCTAACCTTGTTCCATCAGACTGCACTCCCTCCCACACAGAGAAAAGGTAATTACAGAAACAGTTTACAGGCTTATCTGTGGAAATCCGGCTACAGCACTGTAATCCCCAGGCAGCAGTGTATGACTGCCCAGCGCTACTCCATAACACAAAAAAACCCTTCAGTCCTACCCCAAACTTGCAGTGGCACCCCCATAAAATCTAAAGGGTTATCCAGGCCCTGGGGAAAGAGCTGCTTACCCGTTGGATAGAGATGCTGCAGAATCCCATCATCCACAGTGTGAAGATCCTTCACGTTGAAAGAAGGGAAGAAATACGAGCGGAAAAACTTCTTCGGGAATAGTCCTTCCCAAGTGTCATCACCCATGAAGACCACTCTCCTTCCTGAGTCAGCAAGAAAGGCATTGATGAGACCGGGGAGCCCACCCAGTCACGCTGTTACCCACACTGGTGCAAAGAACCTGGGCAGATCCACATCAGAGTCTGAAGCGCTGGCTCCAACCCACACTCGAAAGCGACTTAAAAGATAAAATGACCACGTGGCTCCAAATGAGTTGGAATACGGGGGGTGACTGGCCCTGTTTCTAAGCCTGCAAGTGCTCTCCACACCAAACCTACCTGGACAACCTCACAACTTATTGCTGATCTCTGACACGCAGGCAGGTACCCTCCCCACACTGCGGCAGCACTTAGCAAAGTGCAGCATGAAGCTGAAAAATCTTTGCCCAAGGACCACGACCCCACTGTGAAACACCAGGCAGCAGATGGCTGCTGACAGGGGTTGAGTAGGAGCCGTGTGTTGTCCTGGGCTTCGGCTTTAAACACAGCAGCGGTGCGGCTTCATACGCAGAAAAGAGAATGCAAAAGTACTGAGGCTTCCCACTGCCCTTGTCCTGCCTGCCACCAGTCCTCTTGTGTTTCCACAGAACCTCTCCAGCCTGGGAGCAGGAGCTGCTTCCCCCAAAGCTGCTGCTCTGGCACAGGACCTACCAGAGTTTTTCGCCTTGCAGGATTTACTTTTTCCCACCTTGCAAACGCACAGGGGGAGTGGACAACCCTGTGGCGTCGCCTCACCCCACACACTGGTACTTGTGCCACTCTCGAGCCCTGGGAGGAAATCCCTCTGGCTAACACAAGAGCTCATCTTGTCCCCTTCTCTCTACTCCACCACCCCACCCTAACAAAACCCTTTACAGCTGCACTAAACACACCCCAGCAGCACCCAGCTATGCAGGAGAAGCGATAAGAGCTGCAGGCAGCTGCTGCCTGAGTGGCAACTCCACAGCACACCTAGCACCAGCTCCACACACGTGTCTCACCTGAATGCAAACACAACGCGACCGACTGCCCTTGGCTTCGTACGGCCATTCCTGGTGGCGACCTTGTGACGGTCACAATCACAGCCACCCTTCACCTGCTTTGCCTGAGTACGGCAAAAGAATTAGCTGACAGGACAGAGGTGCTGTAAGCAGTTCCCTTCACAGAAAGAGTAGAAAAAAATGTCCTGTGTAGGCACTGACCAGTGGTTTCCATGTGCCTTGTCCCAGAGGGACACTGCCCTCGCCCACCTACCGTTCTGCACCAGCTGTGCCAGCAGGTTGTCCTCCTGGATGGCGTAACTGGCAAAGTTGCTGCCCACGTCGATGAAAGTGGGCAGCGAGCCGGTGGTGAGGCCCTTGATGCGCTGCATGGTGGCGGTGGGGGCATCAGCACGGAAGCGGTAGAGGCGGGCGTGGCGGGGCTGGGAGGTTGCAAGGTGGTGCAGGAAACCCAGCTTGTTCTCGTAGGGCAGCGGGCTGGCCTTGGCCGGGTTAAAGCGGGCAAACTCAAACCGGAGGGCATCGATGATGACAAGCACAGCCTTGGAAAAACGCTGGGGTGCCCAACAGGAGCCCGGCGGGAGGCTCTGCCTCTCCCAGGGTGGCGGCAGGAGGGGGTCTGAGCAGGAACTGCTGCTGGGGAGCTCAATCCGGGTGAGCAAGAAACCGCTCATGAAGAGCCCGATCCCAGCGAAGAAAAGGAAGCAGACCCAGGCCAGGAAGAGCAGCACCGGCCACCGCTGCATCCTAGGGGGAAGC
>VXBJ01006994.1:71933-88263 GCA_013400055.1 Nycticryphes semicollaris
CAGCATCGCTTCACCGACCCGGAAGAACTACTCCCTGTAGGTCCCGCCTCTTCCGGCTACCCAGTCGCGTCATGGTCCCTCCCTTCGCGGAGGCTGCACCCTCTTGGTTCCGCTGCCCCTTGGTTCCACCCTTCGCGTCTTCCCCCCGCCGCTCCCCTCCCCGCCCCCAGCAGCGGCGGAGACCGGGTGCAGTTTGCAAACAGACGTTTATTTAAATTAGAAACAGAACACGAAAAGTACCGGTACAGCCTCCTCCGGGACGCAGTGAGCAGGGCTGAGAGGCAAGCAGGCTCCGGTGTGTGGGGGGTAAGTGGGACTTCTCCACCCCCCAAATCCCCTCGTGGAGGCCCAGCCCGACAGCCATGTGATGCCCTGTACTGCTTCTCCTCTTCCCCGGGGCTCCCAACCTCCCCTCCAGTCCCAGGGTGGGTGCGACGCCATTGCTACCTTCTCTGGGAACCACCACACCCATGGGCTGTGCGGGAGGGCTGTCCCCATGCTCCCACAGAGACCTCCAGGGCCCCGGATGTGTCATAATCCATGGCAATGGCCACTTCCCTGCCAGACATTTTGGGGTTTGGCTTGCCCTCAAGGGGTGGGAGGGCAAGGCTAGGCCACCCCAAGCTGCCTGAAGCAGGGCTGGCCCCAAGGAGCTGCTGCTCAGTGAGTCTCAGCCTCTCCCAGTGCTTGTAACACATCCCCACCCAGAGCCCGAGGTGTCACCTGCTATCCCCAGTCACCCTCACAGTCCCCACAGCCCTGCGCCAGCCCAGGCAAGCCCAGTGCTGCCAGGGCCCTCATCCAGGACCAGTGGGGTGAGGGAAGAACAGCACAGCACCTCTGGTACTCTGCACAAGCCTCCTCTGTGCTCCCAGCAACAATAAATACAAATAAATACATACTCTTCCCGTACTTTCTGGTCCCAACCCCGGGACCAGCGTCACACAGAGCCCCCCACCCAACTCTTTGACTCTTCCCCAACCCCGTTTCCAGCCANGATCCCAGCCCTGCAGCAGGGCACAGGCACGGCATTCGTGCTGTTCAGGAGGAGCAGGCTGCCTGGGGAGGGCAATTCTCCAAGGCGGTGCTTGCTTGCTGGCCCTTTACTCATCTGTCTCCAAAGTGCTGGGCTGGAGGCTCCCTGGTGGCCCTGGGGGATGGAGAAGGTCAGGGCCGGGGGGAGTAGGAGGGGTTCCTCGGCATCTCCGTGAAGGACTTCAGTTCGTAGGGAATCCCCGAGTCAACCTCGATCGACTTGCGGGAGAAAAGCAGCCGGATATCATCGTGAAGGTAGATCTTCCCCGACTTGGAGCTGTGAAACCTGAGTAGGGACAAGAGCAGGGCAGAGAGACCTCAGGCAAGGGCAGGACAGCCTCAGTGGGGGCACAACCCCCTAGCCTACTTTGGCCCCTGGTCAAGGTGGCCACGCTCTGGTTAACCTTCAGACAGACAGTGGACTCTGTCCTGGGACAGGGTGGCATTTCCAACTTCCCCGAAGGAGCAGCTGGTCCCTGCTCCTCCCCAGGGTGAGGGAGTCAGGCTGCCATCTGCCTTCTTTGGGGAAGGCAGGGACACGTGGGACAGGAGCCCAGGGGTTGCACTGGGGCAGGTGGCCATCCTCCCAGTGTGCCCTACCTTAGGTGCATCAGGTAGCAAAGGACCCTGCGGGGTGGATCAGTGCCTGGTGGGACGCTGGGGGCTATGGTGGCCCTTTCCCCCTCTCTGACAGGCACCAGGAAGATGCGATGGCGTAGGAAGGTCATGTGGTTGGCTGGCATGTCCTGGAAGTCGTACGTCACCAAGAACATCTTCACCACAGTCTTGTTGGGGTTAAATAAGGTCTGAGGGCAGAAGGGTAGGGAGTGAGGCTGGGAAAGGCACAGGAATGGATCCATAGGGCAGGGCTTCTGGGGCTTCTAGGGGTGCCACACCAGCAGGCCCAAGTGTCCAGAAAGCCCCACACCAGCACCAAAGGACTCAGCCTGAGGCCCAGAGGTCAGTCCTTTCCACCTACCTCCATTTCTGTCCACCTACCTCCATTTCTGTGCTCCCATCCTACCCTCACTGCACATACACACTCTCCTACCAAGACACCATCCCTCCCCACCAGCATCTTCCTTCCCTAAATCTCCCAGCACCCTGTCTCCCTGCCAGCACCTTGAGTACTCCATGCTCCCCTCTGCTGTGCTGTCTTGGTGGTCACACACCTGCGCTGTACATGTTTTCTGGCTGCTGCCCTGCCAAACAGCGTAATGAAGCACATCCACCCTGGGGGGGACAACCAGAGCCCACTGTGTCCCCTCTCCATGGCACTGACAGAGACCAGGGGAAGGACAACTCACCACTTGGATGGTTCCAGCTTTGGGGACGCTGTAACCCTTCTTTCCCAAGGCCTCCAAGTTAATCACTCCCTGAGGCAAAAGAAACGGCATGTGAGAAGGAGAAAGCCCATGGAGAGCCCATCTGGGACCCAGCATGGGGCCACAAGGACCTTGTGCTGGGAACGCCTGGCACAAGGCAACAAGAAGTAGCCCAGCTCAGACCCTTTCCAGACCAGAGGAAGAACAATCAGCAACACAGAGGTGACAGCAAAGCAACAGCCATGAGACAGCAGCCTGCCTTTTACATGCCTGCACGGGTTCCCTCATCATTCCCTCTTTGGCTTTGGGGTTAAAAACTGCTCCTGGCACAGCCAGCATTCTTCTCAGGGAGGTGGTTGCTTGAGCCACGCTCTCCAGAGAGGGGCAGCCCCCAAGACACTTGGTGCCTGGGTACAGCCCCCACTTGCCTCCCCGACAGTTCCAGCTCAGTTCCCTCATCCACGTACCAGGAAAGGCGAGGGTGCGCTATGCTCAGAGATGTCAAAGTAGGTGACGTCAACAGGCAGGGTGACGTGTTGGGGGCAGTAGGAGCCGCTGGCACCAATCTCTGCTGTGAACCCCTCGATCCTCCCCGATGGTGCAAAGCACCCTTTCAGAATGGACTCCTGAGAGAAGAGGGAAGCGTTAGGGACCTTCAAACACCAGTACTGCCCCTCATCTTGAAGCTGCGAGTCAGATCAAACCCATCTCCACCACAACCACATGCCTGCTTGCCCTTGCATGTCTCCCAGCTTTCTGGAGACCACCAGCAAGGGACCCTGGCTGCTTGCTTCAAGACAGACCCATCCTGAACTGGTGGGTTAAAACCAGCCATCTAACACAGAGAAGCAATGAGAGTGCCTGGGCTCAGCCCTGCAGCAGCCATCTCAGCAGGGTTCAGGGTCCTGGTACATCACGTAAGGATCTGCTGGCTGAGATAACCTGCTGGTGGCTCTGTGACACCATCACCTCATGCCAGGCCCTTGGGGACAATCATCCCAGCCCCACACCTGGGATCCTGTCAGGTTCAGCCTCTCACATCTGTCGCCAGCCCAGCCTGGAGACCCTGGGACCCACTTCCCTCCAGGGTAGGTGGGTGCCGTTACCTCAAAGTTGCCCAGCAGAGCATGGCTGAAAGTGGTGGCCCAGGACGTTGTGGAGGACTTGGTACCCCTCCGGTATCTGTTTCGAAGATGTTGCCTTTGAGAGAGAAGATAAGATTGGTGTTGGACTGGAAAGCATGCAGCCCTGGGATGCCCTCTCCAGACCACCCTGACCCTTTGGTAGAAGTTGAACACACTTTCCCACCCACCAGGGGCAGAATAAACCTCCCTCTGCCCCACAGCCTGGTGTCTTGTGGAGGGGAGACACTTGGTGCAGGGAAGGGACCCAGCCTGACCCTCCTAGTGGGCTGTGGGCACCCCAAGCCCCCGCATCCTTCCCCCAAGGCTGCCAGAACACTCACAATTTGAGGCGCAGCCCACTCTTCAGCCTCCGTCCAATTGCAGTGTAACCCACTGGGCTCTAGAGGGGACACAAAATAAGAGAACGGTGTTAGGGCAAGAACCAGGGACTGTGCATGCCCAGGAGGTGCCATCACCCCATGCTGTGCCTCACAAGGTCTCAGCAGATCAGAGATGCTCCCATCCATGGGGAGCCACTGGCAGCCTCTGTGGAGGTGGCCAGGAGGGCAGCGTGAGGGCTGCGGTGTCTGGTGGAGACGTGGGGCTGCTCCAACTGCAAGGTGGCTCTGCTGGGCATGAGGGTGTTGGTACCCAAGCTGAGGGTGCAGCACACAGCTCCCACCTTGCAAAGCAGGTCCCAGGACCAGCCCCAGTGACAAGCCACCCTCAAAAAGAGTCATGCACCAACACCCTCTTCCACCTCCCAGGGAAGGGTAACACGTACAATGAAGCTCCCCGATCAGACCACGAAAAGTCCCATCTCCTGGCGATTTGTATCCTCCATAGTGCCACTGGGCAGTGGCCTGCTGTCCACCCCTGCCCACAGCCAGGCTCCTACAGCAGTAGGGTTAAAGTCATAGCCATACTGCAGCCCCCTTTTAAAGATGTCCCCTTTTCAGGGGCTTTCTCTTCTGGAAGCCACACAAAGGGCAACACAGCACAAAGGGATGATGGAGCTGGCTGGCATGACCAGGTGGGAAAACCCAGGGAAGCTGCTGGAGGACTTCACTTTGCAAGGGCTGCTGGGGGCAGCCAGGCTGGGGGACAGTCACCAAAAAGGGATGGATGGTGCTGTGCCCCAGGGACAGTGTGGCCTAGCTCCAAGCAGCAAGAAGCCAGGGCAGCTCTGCCATCGCCCCCTGCAAGTCCCTGCACCATGGGATGCCCGAAGGAAGGAGAGAGGAATGTGCCAGCTTTGGTGTGAGCCTGCTGCAGCCTCAGCTGGCAGGAAATGGTGAAGGTGGAGAGCTGGCCAGGAGAGGCTGGGGTAAGCAGAGAAGAATCACGATCAGCTCCTGAGCCTCCAGGATGGGTGTATACCTCCAGCATCTGCCCTATTTTTGAGTTTGTGGCACCTAGGGACATGCCATAAGCACCCCAGAATTGCAGAAAAGCCAGCAGCACCTCTGCACACAGCAGTGGGGCTTCCAGCCCCTGACCAAAGCATGTCCTGTCCCACCTCCTGCCACCAAACCGTTGCCCTGATGGACAGGTATCACAGACAGAGACTCAAGCTACCCTCCCTCCTCTGCCTTCCTCCTCATCAGACCTGCAGAAGACAGCCACTCTTCCCAAACCTGCCAGTAAGTCTGGCTTAACACGACTTCATCAGACACCGAGTGTCCAGCTCCCGCTGTCACAGGGGCCTTGTGTCATGCCCGAGCAAGTCTCTCAAGGCTAAAAATCTGACTGTAAACGGAGGATCCAGTGAGGTGTCAAGAGTCGGTGACAGCTTATGCATGACACTATGCATGCTAGGGCTGGATGTCAGCCAGCGTCCTGCTCACAACAGTGTGGTGGCGCTGGGACAGGACAGGGCGCCGTGGCCACAACAGACTGCATTGCTCACAAGGACAGCCCTGAGCCCTGCGTGCCCTCAATCCACACTGCGCCTCCCCTCATGAGTGATGCTCACCTTGGCAGTGGGAAGCAGGTGATTCCAGAATGGAGCCCCTTTGGCATCAGTGCTGCGGCAAGCTGTGGGCACTGGATGGCATGGCAGGGTCCTCTTCCTCCGTGCCGGTGCAGACAGGCTCTCATCCTCAGAGCAGGAGTCAGCCAAAACCTCGCCAGTGAGCAGCAGCTTCCTTTTGGCTGGGCAGCTGCTGCTGCTGAGCTGGCTGCTCCCACACGTAGTCTTCTCCAGAGAGCTCAGGTTGCTGGGCTCAGGGCTGAGTGCCGCATGAGGAGCTGAGGGCTCCTTGTACCTGTTGGCCAACACATGCCATTCCTCTTCTCCACTAGTGTGAGCTAGGCTGCTCCCTGGCTTCTCTCTCTTTCCACCAGAGTCCAAGCAAGTTGTTTGTGCAATATTGTGCAAATCAATTTGAAGTAAGTTGTGGCCACTTGCCCACTCTTCATTCTCCCCACAATCTGTGGGCTGATCCCCAGATGAGACAGGGCAACCGTCTCTTTTGTGCAAAGTACTGCAAGCAGTGTGCTGGGGCCAGGAAGAGGAGGAGGAGGAGACATCCTGCATCTTGTTCTCTCTGCTGGCTTTGGGACTGTGGCCAGGGCTGCTCTCACACCGATGCTCCACGACCCGCAACCCGCTGTGGGAGAAGTGCTGGGCAGACCCACACAGGGATAGCTCCTCCACCAGCAGACCATCCTCAAAAGTATCATCATCGTCCAGGGAAGCTTGCCCAGGGCCTCCATCACGCTTGCTATCTATCCCCCCGCCATCCCAGTGAGTTCGTTTGGGATCTCTCACCCCCTCCGGAGTTCGCTGCTCAGGGTAACCCCTCTTGACAGCCATCCGGCTGCCTGTCCGCTGCTCCGTGCTCTCGGAGGAGCTGGAGAGATGGGAGAAGATGGACACCTGGTAAACCTTCTGGCGCTTGATCTCCGTCTCGTTGTAGCCCATGAGGATGCCACGGTGGGTGCAGTGCTGTGAGGAAGGTTCCAAGGGTGCCTCTCTGCTGGGCTGGGACAGGCTGGGGTCCGTGCCATGCTCCGGGGGCCGGGACGTCTCTGTGTGGATGTGCCGCATGGAGACTTACTTATCTAGACTCTGAGCAGAGCCAGATCAGAACAGTCCATGCAGCAGCAGGAGTGGGGCCGTAAAGTGCCACAGGACAGGGGATGAGAGCAGGGTGGGAGCTGGACCCTGCCTTGCTCAGGACGTCCGTGTGAACGCTCCACTATGAAGTACACTGCAGCATGGCATCTAGAAAGAGAGAGCAGGAGGACGAAGATCAGTCTGGTATCTCTGTCCTCACCTGGAATTTTCACTGCAATGGACCTGCTGGGAAGAAATCAGCTTCTCCTCAGATCTCCCTCTCTAGGGACAGGAAGAGGAACCAGGCTGGTGTGGCTCTCCAGGAAACCCTGCAGCATCACCCACCTGCAGGATCAGCACTCCTCTCCATCCAGGCTGGAGGCTACTGGGGACAAGTCCAGGCAAGTGGGGAAGAGGGGGCCTGCCTTCTGCCAGGGACTTGATGTGTTTGCACTGCTCTGGAGCATGTGAGTCAGGCAGGTCAGACCAGTCCTAGGGGCTCAGGTCTGTAATCACACTTTTGGGCAACAGCAACAAGATCTCTCAGCAATCACCAAGACAACCTGCCATAGCCACATGTGCTGAACGAGACAGGGCTTGTGCCCTATACTGCCAGCGCCATGGCAGGGACATAAACCTGGCTAGGCAGCCTGGGGAAACCTGGACCAGAGACTTCCACCACCTTAATTAGCAGCTGGGTGGCACCAGGGGCTGCAGAGCCCATCATGGGCTGCTGCACCATCCACCCACCCCAGCCTGCCCCAAAGACCTGACCTCTTCCATGCTGCATGGCACCTCACTTTTGATTTTCAGCACAGTTTGAGAGCTGTGAGAATCCTGGCCATGAGTTTTTTCTGGCAGGATAAATACTGAAATGGCTGCAAGAAATGAGGAGATGCAGGAAGTCACCAGCAGACTAAGGAGCTCCAGAACCTGCCCAACTGCCTGTGCCTGGCAGCTCTGCCCTTTGCCTGTCCCCACAGTTCTACCTGCTCGTGCAGAGCAAAGGTTTAGGGGCAGGTGAACAACAGGGGAATCAATTCTCCAAGTGTGTCAAGGCTATCTGGAGAGCAAGGCTCCACATTATATTTTGACCTCTGCCTTGATGGGGAGGGAAAAGTGGTAGAGCAGGGTGGTTGAGTACAGGGATTTTGTTTAAAAGGAGTGATGAAAGGTATAACCATGCACCAAGATATTCTGAGGGCTGACCAGCTGGAAAGCAGCTCTGGAGAAAAGGCCCTGGAGTCCTGGTGGACACCAAGTCAACCGTGACCCAGGACTGCTTGCCACAAAGAACAACAACAGTATCGTGGGTGGCATTAGGCACTGTGTTGCCAGCAGGCCAAGGGAGGTGATCCTTCCTCTCTGCTCAGCACTGGCGAGGCCACATCTGAGTGAGTGCAGCAAAGGGCCACTAAAATAATTAAGGGATTGGAGCATTTCTCCTATGAGGAAAGGCTGTGACTCTTCAGCCTGGAGAAGAGAGGGCTCAGTGGGATCTTCTCAATGTGTATGCATACCCTAAGGGATGGTGCAAAGAAGACAGAGCCAGGCTTTTTCTAGTGGTGTCCAGTGACAGGATACGGGGCAATGGGCACAAACTGGAATACAGGAGGTTTTCTCTGAACATCAGAAAACACTTTCCTTTTACTGTGAGGGTGACTGAGCACTGGAAGAGGACACCTAGAGAGGCTGTGGAGTCTCTATCCTTGGAGACATTCAAAGGCTGCCTGGACATGGTCCTGGCCAATGGCTCAAGGTGACTCTGCCTGAGCAGAGGATCAGACAAAATGACCTCCAGAAGTCCCTCCTAACCTCAACCCCTGTGTAACACAACACACTCTCCTTGCTACCCACAACACTCACCCCTCTCCAGCAGAACGCTGCTTTGCTCTGGTTTAACCTCCTTGCCCCACAGTGGACGGTCGTTGGCACAATTAGCTGAAGACACCTGCCAGCGAGGCACCCCCCAGAAGCGGCGTGGCTGCCGTGGAATGGCTCCCACCATCACTGTGTGCCTCCGAACCTCTGCAGTGTTCTCTCCAGCTCTTCAGTTTCCACAGTGGCTCTGAAGGGAAGGAAAATGAGAGATAAAGGGCTGGAGTGATTCAGATGCTTTCCAGGAGAAGGGCAGGAGAAAACTGCCTGCCTGTGGGGTCACACGACCAGAGAAGGCAGCATTGAGGCTTTCCTAACCTCCCAAACCCCAAGGCCACGTACATCTCAGCCTTTTCAGGCAGTGCTATCACCATGATTTCTATTTAAACCACAAGTATTTTTAAGCTAAGCTATGACCTCTCATACCTGGCTTGTATTTTACATCCTTTTTGCACGTGTTCCTGTATGAAAACCTGTGAATATGAATAGATCCCTCTTTCCTTCTGGTGACTATTTCATCTCTTGTTTTCCAAGACATTGCAGATCACCAGCAACCTCTCAGCCTCCAGCTAGCTACTGGTCTCACACTCACCTCCTGCACCTTTCACCCATAGCACAGGACACTGTCTGTCCCTACAGACAAGGAGAAGAGTTTGCAATTGTTTTCTTCCAATAAGAGATCCCTGGCAGGGAAGGCAGAAGCCAGGAGCCTGACAGCTCTGAGCTGTGATGGCCCCCCACCAGCTTCCCCCAGCGTAAAGACAGCATTCCTTTCATGTGCACAGCACTCACCTGCTCAGATGTGCCCTTGATGCATGACAGAGATTTGCAGATGCAACACAGCTCCCCTGTGGTCATAATCCACCAGCACTGCAGCTTTGATGCCTGGAAGAGGGCAAGGAGGAGCGTCAGCTCAAGGCAGCAGCTCCTGGTGCAACACCCTCAGAGTGGGCAGGAGCCCTTGGGCACCTCCACCCTCAGCCACTGAGGGGGTGGCAGGGGCAGCCCAGGAGCTTTGCTGGCCCAGGAGTCTCCAAGTGAAGGAGGAAACACTGTCCATCCCTGGGGACCATGCCCCTCCTTGCCTCCCTTGCCATGCAGCCCTCAACTGGGCGCTCACTGCAGCGGCCATCCAGAAGGAAGCCACCACTGGGCATCCCAACCCAGAAGCGAGTGCTCCCCTGAAGGCTCAAAATGGGCAGATAAACAACATCCCCAAAGGGATGCTCAGGAGACACTGAACACCAAATGCACCTCCTTTCTGGCACCCTGGTCCAGCACGTCCTCCATCCCACAACCTTGCAGGTGGGAAGCCAACTTCAGGAGGTCACTCGCTGTACTCACTGCCTGACCTTGCCTGCCCAGGAAACAGGCTGTTTTTTCATTAGATTTCCAATAGGATTTGTAACCTACAGGTAGTCATGGCCAGTCCCTGAGAGCGGGTCAGCCCAAACACCACCAGAGCTGGGGAAGGACACTGCCAAGGACTAACCATAACAGAGCTACCATACACCACTCCCAAGGAGTGCTTGCAGCAGGGCAAATCAATGCCTCAGCATAACAAACCTCTGGTCCAAAACCTCAACAAAAGCTCTTTGTAAAGATCAGCTCCTCCTAGCAGCCCACATGGAGCCTGCACCAAGGCAGGTAGAAAAGCAAGTGAGTGCCCGTAGCTGTGGGTGGATGCCGAGATGGTAACACACTGTGCTCAGCCTGCCTGGAAGGTTGCTGCTTCCTTCCTCCAACCCTGGAGGAGATTTGTACCACGACTTGTGTGGCACAGTCAACCAGAGGGAAGGAAAAATCAGAAAACAACAGCAAGAGTCAGTATGGAGTAGTGGTAAAAAGCCACATCCTTCCTGCACATGTCCATGCTAGGACACATAGGCAGTTTCACCTACATCCTTTCTTGCTCTTTCCCTTGTCCCTCCACAGTCACAACCCTTCCCAAATCAAGGTGCAGCCAGGCTGAGCTCTTTGCTCCCCAGCAGCAGCTGCCTTTCGGGAGAATGGGTCCATCAGGAGAGGCTGACATGCTGACACCACAAACCCATCCCAGCAAAGACCTCCACACCAGTCACCAGGTGATGCCAGCACCAGGCAGTAGCGCACACTCCTAGCAGAAGGGGCTGCACCGTGTTTTGACAGCCCAGATGCCCCCCCATTGAAGCATCGTACTGGGAAATGCCAGGATTTCCCAGGCTACCCCAAAAGTGTTGCCAGACCCTGATGCAGGGTGACAAAGCCAGTTGCTGTTTTATCTGGCTGGCACACTACAGTAAGGAAGCAGGATGAGTACAGGGGCAGCTCTGCCAGCCAGAGGGGCATCTGTTGTGGGGCAGGAACCAGCAGAGCCCTCACAAAGGGGAACCTGGCAGGGCTGGCAGCACGGCACTGGTGCAAGGGGAAGGGCAAGATTTGCACCCAAAGGGCTGCATTCATCAAGCAGAGATCCAGGAGGCTTCCCAGAGCAGCACTGCCAGAGGGTAAAGGGGACACATGGGTAGTGAAAATGGGCTTCAGTCTAGGCATTGCTGCCTGGGGCAGAGCACCATACCCAGGAGCTGGCAGGTGTCCTTGCACCATTTAGACTGGAAAAAAACCCCACAACCCTAAACCAACCTCAAACCAGCCAGCTTTTGCTGCCTTCCTCCCTCCTGCTGCCTCTCCTGGGAAGGAGACCTTCGCAGACTCACTGGGGGTGAAACAGGAACCACACAGCCAGGAAAGAATGGGGCTGTCACTGCAAGAGGGCAAATCCTCAAGCAGAGCACGAGACAAGAGAAGAGGCAACAGAAACTGTTGGAAACGGGCTGACCGGAGCACAAGTCACAGATCCACCTGCCCTGTCTGAACCCAAGGAGAAGGAAGGAAATCTAACCAGTGGAAGTGCAAGCCCAGAAGCTCCCTGGCACAGGCCAAGAGCAGAGTTTGAGAAGTGCCAGCAAGCAGAAAGTTTCCATCACAACCCTGAAGGATGGCAACCCCAGCAGCGATGCTGCCACCAGGGAAGGGTTTCTTCACAGCCTGACAGATCAAGCATATCACTGTCAGCAGAGATAGAGACACGTGAAGCTGGGGACCACCTTCAGCACTGTCCATAAGAGAGGTGGCAATCCTGGAGAGAAGATGGTTAGAGGGATGGTAGAGGAGCAAAACTGCACCTGAAGGGAAAGACAACCAGCGTGAATGTGGCTCTAGCACTCCCCTGGGATTCAGATTGGGAAGGAAGGAGCTCAGATTTGGTGGAAATGAGGGAAAAGGAGGATGCAGAGGGAGGGAGCACCCTCGCCCCACTGCAAGGGCAAGTGCTGCTCTCGGGGGTCCTCAGGAAGTCTCCTGCCGTGCCAGATTTCTGCAGCTGCAGAGCCTTGCTCAGTGCTGGCCCCTGTGCTGATAACAGGGGAGGAAACCCAAGCCCAGAGGGGAAGGATGGGGCAAGAGGCAGTGCCTATGTTACAAATGCCAGCTCCTAGAAACCACCAGAGATAGCTTCTACACAGACAGATCCAGCACCTCCCTCTGCCCCACAGCACCCATGTCCATGGGTGAAAGCTGCTGCTTTTTCTCCCACCCTGCAGGAAGGGGGTGCAGAACCCCTGGGGACAGAGCATCCCTCCCCACAGGGTGCCTTGCTGGGGCTCCAAGCTGCAGCAGGCTCCTGCAGGACTGAGGTCTGCCCAGCAACGTGCGGTGCCTCCCCAGCCCCACGCACAGGTGCTGCAGGGGCAGAGCCCTTCTGCTTGGCTGACCCAGGATAACACAATGAAACCTCTCCTGGGAGCTCGGGGAGCCCCCGCAGAGCTCCCTCTGATGCCCCACGTCTCGGCTTGAATCGCCACCGTACACTTTGCCCCGGGTGCCTCGCATGCAAGCAGCAGCGCTGACAATAGCTTGCAGCTGGGAAGGGGGGCTCACAGGATCTGCCTGCAGACCCTGCTATGCAACAGCCACCTGTGTAGGGCTTTCCCCCACGTCCAACTCCCCACCACCACCACCACCACTACCCCCCTCCAGCAGCCTCCCCTCCATGCACGGCTGCCCTTCTCCCCAGGAAAGCACCGTCAAAGAACGAAAAGCAGCCTAAAATCCGGCAGGACAATCGGGCAGCTCTCCAAAGCTGGCAGCACCCCCTGCCCACCCAGCACCAGCAGGCTCAAACCTCAGCGATACAGCCCACGGCCGCCCAGCTCCAGCCTTCGACCAGGAGCCCAGGAAACCTGCAGCAGGCAAGGGCAGGGAAATCCCACGCAGCGGCCGCGCACAGGGAGGACAGCCCAGGTTGAGGACAGACCTTTGTCTCTGCCTGCCTGTCTCTCTCGCTCGCTGCCGGAGGAGGAAGAGGAGGGGGGGTGGTGGGGTGGTGGGGGACAGCGAGCGAAGATAACACCCCTAGGAGGGATGTCACAGCCACGTTAATCACTTGGAATTCCAGCCAGCGCAGACCCGGGCGCCACAAATATGGGCAGCAAATGGAGATGCTCAAAGCTCTGAAATAATTGGATCCTTTCACAAGAGCCGAGCCCAGAATCCAGCACAGGAATTCAGTCCCCGCTGGAAGTCGAGAGATCAAATAGACGGAGAGGCAGGCGCAGCACACAGGCAAATCCTCAGCCACCGCCGTATCCGGCTGCGCAGCCCCTGCCGCGGATCTCATCTCAGGTGCCTTCCCAGCAGGAGCCAGGGAGGACAGCAGCGGAGAGCCCAAGCCCTCGGCAGAGCCCAGCCGAGGACCAGCCCCTTCCCATTCAACTTACTCTACTTGTGGCAAGGTGCAGAAACGCTGCCGAGGAGAAAGACGGTTTCGCGGAGGAAACCAGCGGCCTCGAAGCCCTGCTCGACCGGAGGAACGGCCCACAGGCAGGAGACCCCCTGAAGCTGCTGGCTGACCCCCCACAGCCCTGAAAGGGAGATGGCCAGCCCAGCAGGCTTGCTAGCCCGCATCACGTTCCCAGCCAGACGCGCACACGGCACATGTAGGCTCCTGCTCGGCGCCTCAACTGCAATGAAAAGGCACAGAGGCTTCTGCCAGAAAACAAAGAGGCAGCGGCAGAGCTGGGGGTGGGGAAAACTCTCCGCTGCCCAAGAGGATCCCTGCAGAGGCAGCACCCCCCCCACCAGCAGCTCCACCGCAGCTCCTCCCCCCCGCCAGCCCGTGGTGGCACCCACTCGCCTGGCGCAGGGAGTCCGGAGGGTGGGACAGCCTCTGGTCCCCTCCCCAAGGCAGCGCGGGGTGGGAAGTGCTGGAGGACGCAAGCCAGGCCCAGGACAACAGCTGGCCACAAGGGGAAAATTCCTCCGGGCTGGCTCCGCTTCATAAAAAGCTGCGTCTTTTCACCTCGGGGTAGCTGCCGCGCACCACCGCTCCCGGGGACCAAGCACAGCCGGCACCGCGCCTGCGAGCCCGGACACCACAGCCATCCACGGAGCCCGACGACAGTGACCTTGCAGCGGCACGGTGGCCGTGGCAACGCAGGGGCAACAAAGGAAGCACCCACAGCAAAAGCAAGCCCCCTGACACACTGCCCAGCTCCTTTCCAAGTCCTCCTGTCCCTCTCTAGGGGTGGCGGCCCTGAGGGACGGGGACCTCGGCCACTGGCTGACCACACAGACCAGCTGCTCCACTCCAGAACTCGTTGCCAACTGCACCCGATGGAAAATTTTCCACTGTTGGTGATTACAAAGTCATGTGCATGTGCAGCTGGTCACAGGATGGCCCCGAGAAGGCAAATGCGTCCTGGCAGAGGGGTAGGGACCACTTCTCCTCGGCGCTGGCACAGCGCCTGGGGTCTCTGTCCACGACGAGGGCATCAGGGTGCTGCCGTCTTTCAAGTTCAATAAGGACAATTTGTCCAAGGGAGACATGCCCCAGGTCCAGACAGGAGCAGACCCTCACCATATTAAGTGATGCACAAATGTTAGCATTCATAGTCCTTTCTTTCTGATGCCCCCAAAGGAGAAATGATGCCCTGTGATCGGTGCCTGCACCAAAAGTTCTGTGATCCCCATCCTGACCTGTTTAACTCAACCGCTATGGAAAGGCAATCATCTGCTGGTAACTTCCATCCCATCAGCTCCCTGTCCCAGGCTGTGCGCTGTGGGAAGTGGGATCTAATCATGGGGCATGAACAGCCCAGCCTGTTCTCCGTCACCATGAGCCAGGCACAGAAACACAAGCCCTTGACAGGGAGCTCCAGTGGCAGGGTGATGCTTTGCGAGCCAGGAGAAGACAGCAGAGCAATCAGTGGCCGGTGGGACCCCTTTTGCTCCCACCTCTCCTGTCTCTTCTCCCTCTGGTCACCATACAACCACAGCCCTGTCTTCCTTCCTTACCAAGTCAGTTCCTCCTGTACCCTGATGCCCTGTAGCCATCCACACTGCCGGATCCCAAATGCACAATATTTCACCTTCCCCACATCCTTCACATGGCAGCTGGGCTCTGCATCCCCACAAGTGGTGCTTCTCTTTCCTCCCCCCCCATCTTCCACCACTGTCAGACTCTGCCCTATTTACATGCACCCCTGTGCACGTCCCCAGTGTGCCCAGCTCTTTTTACCTGTGCTCCTTTGCCTCCTGACTGCTGCAGCCATAACCTACCCTTCTCTCCCCTTCATCCCCGATTGCCGCCCCCTCCAGCCCTGCCAACCTAAGCCTCCTTGCACACACTCCTCTGATGAACCCTTGACACCCATCTGGAGAGTCACAGCAACGTCACCTCTTCCTGCCTCTCCAAACAGCTACCAGGGCACCGCAGAGCAGCGGAGAAAGTCCCAGGGATGCTGTACGACGCCGACTACCTCCAGACAGAGGCATCAAAGCTAATCTTGGGAAGAGGCAGCAAGGATTGTGCATGCAGCATTTACCCGGTGAGAACTGCCTGCTCCCACTGCAACCCCTCTTGCAGCAATACACTTCCTTTTACCGTAACAGCCCTCCAAGGGAGGTGCTTGGGCACGGTCACTCAGGCCTCTGGCTCAGCATTACCAAGCTGCAGCCTGCAGATAAGCCTGCAGCAGCTGTGGGGACATGCAGCATCTTTTCCACTCCCTGTAGCTAGACATCTATGTGGCATGGGGCAGGGAGGAGATACCACTCGCACACCCGGCCACGCACACCCACCCAAGTCGCCCTTTTCCAGCACCGATTTAGAAAGTCTCAAGTCTAGCACAGGCCAGAGCGGTGACAGGGGCTGGGCAGGGATTCAGGCCATAAGGGTGAAGCTTTGTCCATCTTTGATTGTAAAGAGCTGGATGCAGGCAGGGCTGCTGCAGGGAAGGATGATTTCCACCATGAACTCAACGCCCTGCACCTTGCCACGGAAAAGGAAAGTCTCTCCTTCCAATGGGGCTGAAGGCAAAAGAGAAACACCCTGCTGGCATTGGGAAAAGGTTGTCAAAGCTGTCACCTAAACACTGACACTGTCGCCCGGAATAGAGGCTGTCCTGGTTCCCAGGTGGGACAGGGTTAATTGTCCCCTGGCTCTAGCAGGGGTACAGGTATTCCATCCCATGTGAGCCATGCCCAGGGGGTAGCTGGGAGCTGGCTGAGAAGGGGAGGGGGACAGGAAGTCAGTGGACTGGAACAGGGTGAAGCTCCGGAACATCTGCAGTACATTGATGAAATCATCATATGGGGCAACACAGCAGAAGAAGTTTTTGAGAAGGGGAATAAAACAGTTTGAATCCTTCTGAAAGCTGGTTTTGCCATAAAATGGAGATCCAGTTTTTAGGAATAAAATGGCAAGCTGGACGCCGTCAAATTCCAGTGGACGTGATCAATAAAATAGCAGCTATGTCTCCACCAACTAGTAAAAAGGAAGCACAAGCTTTCGTATACATTGTGGGTTTCTGGAGGATGCATATTCCAGATTACAGTTGGCTTGTGAGCCCTCTGTATCAAGTAACCCA
>VXBJ01006997.1:0-20478 GCA_013400055.1 Nycticryphes semicollaris
TGGGGGCTGTGGGAGGGGGCTTGCGAGTTCGTGCTTAGTCATTTCAGGGCGCGGATTGTCCCCGGGAGCCAGCGCCGGTCGGAGCGGGGCGAAGGCAGAGCCGGCAGCCGCTGCCCTCAGCCCCCCTGCCCGCAGCCTCCTGCCCGCACCCAGGGAGGCCCCCGGCTTTGTCTGCCCCATTCCGGCTCCGAGTAGCTTCCTCCCCCCGCCGTGGGGCATACGCCGTCATCAGTAGCAGAAAGTTAGCATCCCTGTGAAATGGTACCCAGGCTCTTGTAAAAATGTGTGAGGCGGGTGCCACCGGGATTTTATAGCTGCCATATACGCGTCCGGCGCACCCGTTAGCAATCCCGGTTCTTCTGTGCCGGGGGGTGGAGGGAGGATGTGTCAGGGGATTATTTCTTTGAGAACTTCTCCTCTGGCATTTCCTAACTTGTTAGCAATTGGCGGGCCTCTTATTAGAAATATTCTATCACTTGGCGGTTGCTATTAATCGTCAAATTAATAACACTAACCGTTAATGAAACGTTTGAGCGTTTCACATGGTTTTTATCATGCTACTTGTGATGAGAAGTGGGATTCTGGGCCTCGTAGCGTAAAGCTGAATTTAAACCCACCGAGCAGGTGTCCCCCCACACGCCAGCTCCATGCAGGGATACCAGCCGGCTCCAGCCTGCAAGCCTGGGATGGTGTTCAGGCAGGGCTGTGCTGGCCCTGGCACCCTGGGATAACGGGTCCAAAGAGCTTATGAGTCGGAGCTAACACATGATGGGAGAAGCCTGCAGGCACTAACACGGGGCTCACAGCCTGTATCTGGGTGGGGGGAGAAGGAAGGAAGGGCATCAGTGTTAATCGGGGACAACGACACTTGCTGGTGAACTACACGTTGAGAGAGTTGGGGGAGAAAGAGGTGTTGAGGGGAGTACCCAATACACAACGTGGAGGGTAAGACCACACGGGTGCTTCCTGCTGTCTCTTCTGAACCTCTCTGGATTTCTTAACGAAAAATAGCAGAGTAACTATAACAAAAGCACCAATGCTGCCAAGTGAAACACAAGGCAGCATACCCCGAAAAAGGGTCAGGACCTTGTTTTGGTGGGGTGGGAACTTCCCCATATGGGAAATTCCCCTCATGTTGTGCTGTGATATTTGTCCTCAGACCCAGAGAACAGGACTTGGCCTATTGTAGTTACGAGAACAGATGTAGCATTAGAAACTGTAACTTAATTTTGGAAATATACTGCCATCTTTTTGGGGAGAGATGATTATTTTATCTTTTATATACATGAATGCTGACATTTTTGGAATGGGTAGGTTTTTTACTTACAACTCAAAGGACAAATGGGGTTTGGAGGCTTTCATAAAGTCTCCTGATTTAAAATTCCTGGTTTGCAAGGTGCCAAATATCCTTGACTGTCACTCAATTGATCAAAACACTTAGCAACTGCTAGGACTGAGAGCTTTTTGTTGCGTGGGCCCTTTCCAGAGAAGCCTGTGAAGCTCAGAATAAACAGAATCAACTACAAATTATGGAATATGTGCTTCTGAAAAGATATTATTATTTTTTGCT
The DNA here is from genome assembly GCA_013400055.1 of Nycticryphes semicollaris. Lineage (NCBI taxonomy): Eukaryota > Metazoa > Chordata > Aves > Charadriiformes > Rostratulidae > Nycticryphes > Nycticryphes semicollaris. The sequence goes on from VXBJ01006997.1 coordinate 1,571, forward strand.
TCAGGAACAAATAGGCAAAAATTACATTTAAAGGGAAATGGAAATAAAATGTATTAAATCTGAAGAAGTAAAACTAGATTACCTTCTAATGAAAAATTATGAATATTTTAATTATCTTACTGGAGTTTTAAAAGTATATATTAGCAGATTCTGGAGTTGAATGGGTCAGTTAAGGACTAATTGGAAATAGAAAACGTAGACAAATACATATATAGATGACATACATGGAAATACAAAGTTCTGCACCTGGGATGGAAGAACCCTATGCAACACTACAGGCTGGGGACTGACTGCAGAGGCTGCATTTTGCAGAAGAGGACCGGGGTGGCCTCTTGGACAAGAAGTTGAAATCTGCAAGGTGCCATTGTGGCAAAGGTGGGCAGTAGCATCCTGGGCTGTGTTGGCACGAGGGTGGCCATGAGGTCGAGGGATGTAACTATTCCCCCTCTGTGCAACAAATATTGGAATTTTATGTCCAGTTTGGGGTTCCTTAGTGCAAGACATGGACATACTGGGGGAAGTCCCCATCCCTGGAGGGGTTCAAGGCCAAGTGGGACTGGACTTTGAGCAACCTGGTCTATGGGACGTGTCCCTACAGGGGGGGGGTGGAACTGAATGATCTTTAAGGTCCCTGTCAACGTAAATAATTCTATGATTCTATGAAGTCCAGTGGAAGGTCATCAAGATGAGGAGCAACTGGCGTATGATGTATAAGGAGAGGGATAACTGAGTTTTTCAATCTTAAAAAGAGAAGGTTTAGGGGAAAAGGTTACTGCTGTCTCCAGCTACTTCAGAGGAGGATATAGAAAGGGTGCAGGCAAACTCTTTTTAGAGATGCACAGTGGTAGGACAAGATGCAGTAAATGCAAGTCACAATATCAGGTATTCCAATTAGAAATTAAGAAATAACTATATACCCAAAGAGTGGTCAAACACTGAAATGGGTCCAGAGAGGCTGTGAAATTTCCATTCCTGGTAATGCTTAAAATTCAGCTGGACAGTACTATGAGTGGCCAGATACAACTCTTGAATTTGGCCCCTTTTTAATGAAGGTAGGACTAGGTGATCTCCAGAGGTCCGTTCCAACCTAGATCATTCCCCAGTTCTGACTCTGTAGTCTTCAAGCACGTTGACTGAATGCACCAGATTCTGGTGGTGACTGAATGATATTTTTAAGGACAAAGTGCCATTTACTTAACACAGATTAGTAAACCCACTGCTTTCCTCAGAACTGTTGATATTTATAAAGCGAGTGGAAGGCCGGGATCTGCAGCGAGTGGGTAATGTTTGTGGAATGACCACATCTATGAAACTCTCTAAGAACAGGATCTATGCTACAAAATCAGGATTATCTCACATCCGCACTGATGGAGCCAGAGGAATTAAAAGTGACAGGCCTTCCAGAGATTTAGCAGGGTTCCCTTCAATAGAGATGAGTAAATGCTGCTCACTGCTAAATACGATTTACTAGAGGTACCTTCCAATTTAAAATGTGTAGATGCTGGCTGGAGGCTAGGAGGGAATTCCTGACACAATCAGTGCCACTACCTGTGTGCACCAAGTAGCATCCTCTCGTTGGGACAGGGGGAATGGACTCATATTGTGAATCTGCATGCCTGGAGGATCTTTGACCCTCTGCACTTATATCTGGCAGAAAAAATGGCTCAGGAGGTGTTTCTGTTAAGCAAACAATGCATACATGAGAATTTCAGTCTACAGGGTAGGTGGAGCTGCTAGGTTAAATAAACATGGATTTAATGAACACATATACTCACTGTATATTACGCACCAACACGGAAGGCTCTGCTCACTTGCCAGCCAGACTGCTCAGTAAGTGTGTATCCTGTCAAGGCAGTTTCTAATGCTCAGGTAATCATCACATAAATTTCACTTAATATCCATCAACTCCAGCTTACACTTTTTACATGCAGACGTGCTTGTTGAACACACTCGCAGACCACCCACTCCTCTCCTGTAAAAACAAAATGTTCAAATAGGAACACAGTTAAAATCACAGTGTGAGGTTGTTCTCACACCCTCAGAGCCCATCCACACGTCTGAGTCTAACTCTAGTCTTCCACTCTAGTCTATCTGCACCGTGATAGACTCTCATGATGTCCTACCTCTGGCTCAAGTGTCCTGTGGTGTTAGGAATGTTGTTTTGGGCACGGAGAGGTGGAATGCTGACCTAGAGCTCTTCGTGGACACGCACCAGCTTTTACAAAACTTTCATCTGTCTGTCTAATTAATTCCATAAAATGAAATACAAGTGGTCTCAGGTCCAGGGTAGTAGCTCTAACTGGGAGGAGGACTGAGTGATATCTTCCCTCTCCCATGGCCCATGAGTTAGAGCATTTATTTGGGGCAGGTTTGAATCCATGATGACTCATATCCCATGTAAGCAATTTGATTGCCAAGTGGCTTGCTGTTCTGGGTAGCTATCTCTCGAGTTTCTTATGTCAAAGCTGTTTAATAATCACCTGTTTACAGGAGCGTGGACTTACCTGAGGTTTTCTAACTTCCCAACCCCAGCAGCTGAAAGATGGAGTCAGCCTTTCTCTCCCAGTAGAATGTAATTGCTTACAGCAAAGTGGAACAATTCCTCTTGGCTAGGAAGCAGAGATTAATCTTGCTGTTTGTTAGCAGGACATTTAGCAGGGCTGTGGGAGCACATCGGAGCAGGAACAAGGAGGATCTGAGTGTCCCACATCCCCAAAGTGCCCCAGTTTGCCAAACTGGGTTCTCTTGCTCCTGATGTTTAGAAGGAACTTTGAGACGTCTCTCTGTCTTGGGGAAGAAATTAAAACAATGAGTTGAAATCCTGTTGTCTTTTTATTTGTATGGCTGCAAAAACATTCCTCATCCAGCCTCTAACAGTAGGTCTCATTTGGGTTAGGACGTGCAAGATTTCCTTTAGGAATTGTCACCGAATATATGACTTCAGTGGCATATTTAAACAACTGTTTAATTCTGCAGTAGGAACAAAGTTGAACAAGAATAAAAGCTGTTCAACAGATCGGCCACTTTGTGTACCCCTCTTGCCTAGAGCACAGTTCTCTCTTCTGTAAATTCCCTGGTAAGTGTTTCAGTCCTTATGTGTCTTGAATTTGGCCACAATCTATTACACAGCCAGCCTAAAGGGAGGATGGACTCCGGTATCTCACACTACTGTGTATGTCTCAGGAAATGAGCTGCCAGGAGTGTTGATCTGTCTTCGGCCCAATGTGAATTAACTCCTGCTGGAATTAGACCCTTTGGTTTTGCATAGCAAAACAAGCGTGTTCGTGGTCAAAGGACTAGATGGACCATAACTTCATAAAGTCTTAGGGCAACTCCCACATCTTTCACTGCCACAGTTAAAGTTGCACTCCGTGTAAAGAAGTGGAATGTAAATAATTTTATCCCTTCTTTCATACCTTAAGGGACAGCATTAATCAGCTGTGTAATTTCGGGGGAGTCAGCAGAGTTGTGCTCGGTGACATATTGCGGTGAGTAGTTATGACAGTAACGCAATAACTTGGAGCCAGCCTCAGGGGGTACTGCCCTCATAAGCCATCCGCAGTTTCCATTTATTACTCTGGTGATAGCAAGTACTTAACACATATACACACCAACACCTGTGATCTTCTTTACCTGTCATCAGTCCCTGAGAAGTAAACCTTTCTCTGGAGTCTGATGGACTCAATTGCAGTAGAAAATTATCCATATTTCTAATTGAAAAAAAAAAACCCACTATGTAAAAATATATTATGCCTCTGGGAATATACGGTATCCTGTAGTTCTGTCAATCATCTAGAAGAGAAGGCCTAGAGAAAAATAATAAGAAACTGCGTGTGGGAAGACTAGGTACCTCTAACTTAATACATGAGCTTTGGCAATCAAAGCTGCCAATGCAAACTATCAGGACTCTGCCAGGGAGACAGATGGCATGATGACAGCAAATGGATGGGTCTCTAAAACTCAATTATCATTTCAGTTCAGACCCTTTTTCCATATGCCAAGTTGTGGAAGAGATTTGTTTATCTTGAGCTTTATGCATTTTGGCAGATAATTTGCATAGGTGTGAAGTTATAGGGAAGACTGTGATAGTGTTAGGCTGAACATGGGCTTTTCTGTTGCATGTTGTTTTCCAGGTTACCTCTTTTCTTCCTTGCAGGTGGTAGGTTTCTGAACCGTTATTTACATAAATCCAACCGTAGTCTGAAAATGTTCTTTCAGAATTCCAGAGCCAAAACGTTTTAAGATCCATTTACCATAATAAGGAGAAAAATCACTCTAAAGAGCTTTCCAGGCCAGCAGTTCTTCATCTTCTTTTTTCTTCTCCTTCCATCCGCTTTCTTCTCCCTGTGATTCCTGGGCACGGTGTTCCCATGCCCATATCTTCCTTGGTTGGAGCACCCTGTCCTCAAAACACCATTAACATTAGCATTCAAGACTGGTTTTCTAATTGTAACAAACTGGCAGTGTGTGCAAAAATGAAACCACCGATGCCCCTCATCAAATGATGTCTTCAATGGGAGAACCTTTTAACTTCTTCCACCCCAATAGTCTCATTTCTTTATATGCTTATTTCTGCCTTCTTCCCTGGACGTTTCTGAACAGCCACATCTCTACCTGCTGAAGGAGGCATTGGCACAGTTGTGCAGTTTTCTCAGCTTGGGTATTGCTTATGAGAGTCTCAGATTCATATTCACATGTTGTTTCCTTCCAGCTGTGAAATATTTTCCTCATCTTGATTATTTGGTGTACCTGTATGTTTCCCTGCTCCTGCCTGCCCAGGTCACACAGATCAGCAAAACTGCTATTAATTTAAGGTAAATTCCCCCTTTTTTCAAGCCTTGCAACATGGCAGGTCATTAGAGAAAATGGGAAAGCTGTGGAATTTTGCTTACTTATATTTCATATCCATGTTGCTATTTAAGCAAATGAGAGTCTCATAAAAAATAAGAGGAATTATTTACAAGTTACAAAAAGTCAACTGGTAGGATAAGACCACACGTTTTCTTTCTGCAACTAAAATGAGTCTGCTGACATGCCTGTGCAAGAAAAGTGTTTGCAGACATCTCCTGTAGGCTGACAAAAAGCTTGCCTCTTGATCACAGGCAAGACAGCAAACTTTTCCAGCTATTTGAACAGAGACAGCCATTTTTAAAAGACCTAATCCATCATTTCTCTCATAGAACTGGGCAGTATCATGTGTCAAATATTTTATTTTGGTTCCTTCTACTGCAGCAGGCACCTGATCAAGCAATGTCTTCTTGCTACAGCTATAAAATTCTCTGAACTCATGGGATGAAAGTGGTTGTATAAATGTGTCTAAATGTGCCTCTATTTTTCACAAGGATTTTTATTGGTAACATCATTATTTTTGACAACCAGTATTCACTACTTTGACAGCAAAATTTTGCCAGACCTTTCTTAATTTCTAGCAATGCATTTTGCTATAAAATAGCTATTTTTTTTCTGTCTGCTGGTCTGAGAGGCAAAGTTGGTCACCTGTAACTCAGAAGTGGGGGACCAGGGATTTGTGAGCTGCAGGATATCACCAGCGTTTCATGTTCAGCTCCTGCACTGGGGACATGACATGTGACAGCAGGAATATACTCATGCAAGGGCTAGTTGTGGGAAAACCCATCCAGCAAGAGTGTCTGAGGCCAGCATCTCTGAGTTACCCTGTCCTACAGGGAAGCCACTGAGCTTGGAGTGAGTTGCTGGCATCTGCCACCATCCCTTCCTCTTCGGAGCCCCATCTTTATTCAGGTGCCTCCAGGCAGATGCAATGTGTCTTGTAATTCTTGTCCTTGAGGAGATTTTAGTATGTGACCTGAAAGGCAAGGGACCTGGCTGGCCTTCTTAAGCTGGTGGCTTCTATAAGTGCATTTTATGTATGTCCTTCTTCTACCTGTAAGTACCACAGACCCTCTTCTGTGGTTACTTTCTACTTTCAGGTTTTGACTGTATCACAGTGAGCTCAACTGCTAAAAGAATGAAAAGGTGACTTCCCTATCAGAATTTCAGCATAAATTTAGTCAAAATCTTCTGGTTTGATACCACTTAATTCTTTCAGGGTCTATGAGCATAGTTCATAGCGCGTCTTCATTAAAGAAGGTATCGTCCATCTGCACAGAATATGGCTCATGTACTACTTTAAAAGCTGAATCTCGTTTTGGAAACAAAGAAATCTTGCTGCGCTTTTTAAAAGGACTCCTCATCTGTCCTGACACGTCTTCAGATCTTTCTAGTCAGAGTCTCAGTGTTCTTCCTCCTCCAGATACTTTACCTTCTTCACTGTATGCTAATGCCTCTCCTTCCTTCAATGATTTATTGAGCACCAGAATAGTTACCATGGTCAGCTTTTGAACCATCACCACTAGCAACTGCCTTGGCAATACGGTAATAAATGCCATTTTGTAATCATGACCAATAATGGCATAGAAAAATGAGAAAAAAAAACCCAAAACACTTAACATTTTGCTGTTTTAAAACCTTTCATCCAACATTCACACATACACCACCTCCTGTCCCTCAGCTTTGACTCCTAGTACCATTCTCAGTCTTGCAGAGCTTCCCACACATCCATGTACTCCTCCATCCCTCCTGGTCTGGTCGCACTCCAGCCAGACTGGCTGCTGGTGCTCCATCCTTCTCCTACTGTTGTCCCTCCTGCAGCATGGCCACAGCTTCATGGGTGTCTGTAAGTGGAGACCAGGGCTTGATATGTTGTGACAAAGAGGCACAAAGAAAAATAGTCTCTGCCACAGAGCATGGCCTCTGTTTTTAAGAGGTTTTCTTACAGCTTTTCTGGTTTTATGACAGCTGTGACTGTAAGGAACCATAAATCCTGATGTCCTTGCTCCAGATAATCCCTCCTGCCCAGTGAGAGGCATGCCTCATTAAACACCGAATTACAGCCTCAGATTAATGACAAGTGTTATAGAAGAGCACCATGGGTCGTGGAGAACCACCAGGAGTTCATTACCGTGCATCTCTCAAACAATTACTGATAAACACCCAGCTGGACTATTTTACACAGGTGAGGTTCAGTGCAAGGGCTTGGGTTGTGTAAACAGAGTTAGCCACCAATATGCCTCACGTTTATTATAAAGATTTATGGCAGCTGCTTTCTGGGAGCATTGGTGAAATAGGTGTGGAAATAGATTTTCTTAAGCAATCCGTGGCTCTGGGTGTCTCTTTTCCATTCATTTCAGGGGCGAGGGGTGATTATGATTTTAAAATGTAATAAGATTTTTTTATACAACTGAAATTGCAAGAACATAGGTACAAAATCCTCTGGATTGCTTAGTGAATCTCAAAAAAACATCCCTATCTGAACTAAGCTTTCTTTTCTTTATCTGCATAATAATATTCCTATAGTAGCTTTTACATCCTTTGTCCTTTCAGAGTCAAGAGAGACGTGGGTGAGCTTTTGCTGTACCAAAGACCAAACAGTCTCCAAGGTATGTTCAGTAAGCAATCAAGTTAGCCTATTGTGAGAAATTACCCTCCGCAAATGGGGATGCAGTAAATGATGACATATATGCTTCTGCTCTTGTCGGCTTAATGTAAAGAGGGTTAGATTTACCTCCCTGCATGGCTCTCTTCCTTCCCTTGCCCAGAGCCAGAACAGGAGTATGCACACAAAACCAGTCAGGGTATGTAACCTTTTGATATTTGCCAGCTGGATTATTTATGAATGTGTGAGTCGACTCCCGGTGTGTAGGAGAGACACGTGGTAGCTCTTCTGGGGAGGGCGGATCTCCCTGTATCCTGTGAGGCACCTAAATATTTGCATTGATTAGATCCCAGTTTGATGCTGTTATCATTTAATCGTTATGAGCACTGCATGAATCACGAATTATAAGCATGTACATGTAAAGCATAAAATGTGTAGAGCACTACAACTAGCTCGTGTATGTACTAGCCCTTGGAACGTGCCCAGTGGGGCATTTTATACAGGAACTTATTTCAGGAACTCATCCTCATTCGTGACTGTGTTTGATTTCAAGCTTGTGGTTTAGTCCTATCAAAATGAGCCGGGTTTGAGGGTATGCTTAAAGCTAAGAATGTGATTTTGGAGCGTTCCTGACTCAGAGAGAAAGCTTGGGAAAATTGTCACAAAATATAGGAGGCAAAAAGCTCAGACTGTAGAGAAATGTAACTATGAAATGTCCCTTCCCTTTTAGGCAAAAATAAAAAGAAAATAATAGAAACATATCCAGTTGTCTAACTATGAGGGGAAGCAATGTGAAAGAAAATACTATATTACATATTTAGAATGACTTAAATCAATTGACAGCTATCCAGCCACAGAGAAAAATAATGCGGTTGTAACTGCGAGCAGCAAACTGGTTCTGCCTAATAGTTAAACATCAGTAAGCGCTACTGTGTCTAATAAAATGCAGATCTCATTATCTGTTTGTTATGTGCATCGTGAGATAACTGTTCAAGTTGAAAAGTATAAAAATTTGATTTAATTCACTGACATTTTGGATACAAGAGGGTCAGGTTGGTCTTGTAACAAATAACAGCTTGGGGCACATGCAAAGGAGTGTAATTGAAGATAAGGCTCCAGCACGACGAGTGGAAAATGTAATAGAGTTCAAGGATACATTAAACAAATACATCCTGGCTTTCACACTATAATCACCTACGTGTGCCATAAGGCAAACAGCAAATTTAATTGACACCCCGAAGGAAGATCATTACAGCTTTGGTGCTCGCTGCCTCATGCCACGATTTCTTCCATTTGCAACACTGAGAATTTAGATTTGGCTAGTCCGGGGACCCTGAGGCTCCTCTAATTTGTGTAGGGAACTCAGCAAGCTCTAAATAAACCCAGAGAAGTTTTCAGTGGCTTCTTTGAGGTTAAGCTTGTATCTGTGAGTGTCTACCACACTGCCATAGATTAAAAATGACCAACATCGTTGACATGAATATGGCGAAAGCCTCATTTTGAAGGAGGAGGATGCTTCTTTAAGAAGGGCTGTCCTTTAAAGAGGAAGACGGTCCTTTAAGCATACAGGAGAGCTGACAAGTTCAGGCTGTAGTATGCCAAAATCAAAAGAAACAGCTTCTTCGTAGCCTGGTGCCTTGGAGAGATTGAACAGGATGACTTTTTCTTGCGTGTGGTATGGCATTTGCCTCTTTTCCTCAATTCTGTGGCAGTTGCAACCATATCTGAAGGGGCTGTAGAGGCATCAGAGATATGGCAGGGGTGAAAGACATCGTTAGACACTGATGGAGCCACATTGTGAACTTAATCCTTATTTGGCCTCAGCCAGTTCATGGAGGAATTGGACCTTGAGACATGGATCGATCATAGGCTTTCTTGGTTCAGAGAAATACTTGTTCATAATGAGGGAGCTTCAGCATATCACAGAGCATATCTTACAAGTAGCAGAACATTTAGGGACTTACGGAGCTTTTATTTCCCTGAAAGCCTCCAGGAAGCAAAAAAGAAGGATTAGAGCCAGGACTGACCAGAGAGTATAAGCAGTTTTGCCTGCTTAGCTCTAAAAAGAGAAGTCTGGAAAGTAAGACCTGTTCTCTTGAATCCCAACTCCTGGTTAGTACTAAGTAGCTGAGATCATTAAAACAGACTTACTCTAGATACCCAATCAATAATTCTATTTTTTTTTTTTATTGAAGACTGGCAGACTATTAAGGACTTAAGTAACAAGTGTGTTAGTTCATAATGGTTTTTGCTCGGCATACTAAAGAGGCAGAGAGTTCTAGATACCAATCGCTAATTAATTAAGCTGGCTCTGAGGTTGTGTTGGAATTATTGATCAGCTAAGAGCAGAAGTGGATTCTTCATCTCCTGATGTCTTCAAATCAAGATTCAATATCTTTCAGGAAGTTCCACTTTGACTAACCAGTCACTCAGGATACGCAGGCTGAGAGCAAGAGTATTTTGGATGAAAATTAGGGGCAGATTATAAGAAAGGCTAACCAAAAAGTCTACTGGTTTCCTTCAGCTGCAAGGCTGGTACCAGAATACTGCCAACACATATTTTTCAAGAATGCCTATCTAAGCTTTTCGTTTCATTTGAAAATATGTGGGAAATAGATTAGGTTCCTTCCACAGAAAAAGGAGGCGGTAGTCCCACCCTGGCAGCAATAACCACTTGTCTGCATACTATGGTAACATCCACCTGTAAGAACCGGGAGCCCCCCAGAGCTGCAGCCACAAGTGTGTGACAAATGAATCAGCCTCTCCATTTGTACTGTATCACAGGCAAATAAGTGTCTACACCTCCGTGTTTGTGTTGAAGGACATGCAGGCACATGTCTTTCGTCTACTCTGGAAATGCAGCTCTAAGCTTCAGCGTTTGGGAAGGTCATAAAGCAGAAACGTGCTCCCAGACTGGGGCTGTTTTTAGAGAAAAAAACAATGGAGTGATCAATTCAGCTCCCAGCGCTCCCTGTGAAAGGTTAATTTAAGTGACCTTCTGGCCTTACACTCTGGCAGCCAGAGGAACTGTTCCGAGGATGATGGAGTTTACTATGAATTGACGTCAGCCAGGGAAAGTTTCCTGGCAGAAATATTTTTCATTGGTTTTAGCACTAAGACCCCATGGCTACATATGAATTTTCCTGGCGGCACAGGCGGCCAGACAAGCTCTCGTGGCTTCTGCCCTCCGTCTCCCACTCCTTGATCCCTGAGTCACTGCCCACACCAAGCACTAGGAGGTCAACTCAGTCAGGAGAATGACCTGCAGAAAAACCAACCATTTTTACTAGCCTGTTCTCAGCAAGATCAGTGCAGGCCACCCTGAGGCACTGAAACTTTTGTGTGAGTGTAGAAAAAAGGGCAGAGGCAGAAATGGGAGACCAGAACCAGGAGAGGTTTTGGGGCGGTTCAAGTCAACTTAAGTGAGATTGCAGGTCGGAGGCTCGAAATTAGCAGGAGGCAATTCCTCCCATCTCATCAGCATGGACCTCTGTTTCATGCTGCTTTATAGAATCATAGAATTATAGAATTGTCCAGGTTGGAAGGGACCTTTAAGATCATGTAGTCCAACTGTCAACCTAACTCTGATAAAAAACCATCACTACACCACAGCACTATGTCAACATTTCTTTTAAATACCTCCAGGGATGGTGTCTCAACCACTTCCCTGGGCAGCCCATTCCAATACTTAATAACCCTTTTGGTGTAAAAGTTTTTCCTACTATCCAGTCTAAACCTCCCCTGATGCAACTTGAGGCCATGCCCTCTTGTCCTGTCACCTGTGACTTGGGAGAAGAGACCAACCCTCACCTCTCTACAACCTCCTTTCAGGTAGTTGTAGAGACTGATAAAGTCTTCCCTCAGGCTCCTTTTCTCCAGGCTGAAAAACCCCAGCTCCCTCAGCCTCTCCTCATAAGACTTATTCTCCAGACCCCTCATCAATTCATCGCCCTTCTCTGGACCCGCTCTAGCACCTCAATGTCCTTTTTTTTTTGTGGTAAGGGGCCCAAAATGACACACTAACCTTCAGGCTTTGCATAAATCCAGGCTGAGCTGGCTCAGGGAACTAAAGCAGATGGCTCACTTTCAGTGAGATTGGCTCCATGTTGGTCAGAAAAGAGTCACAACCTGTTCAAGAGGAACAAGAGAATTATGGCAAAAACCAACCAACCAACGGACCAACCAACCAGGCTGCCATGGAAAAGAAGGAGGAAACCTGCCCCTCTCAGCAGCATCAGCGAGGCGGCTGAATAGCACAGCTGTGATGTGATGCCATATCCTCACGCAAGCATCTTCTGCCCATTCCTCTTTCCAGATAATAAAACAAACCTTTAACTTCCTGGGCAACATAGAGGAAAAAGAGCGACATGCTGTAACGGTTTTATCAGCGTGAATTGGGTATTTCTACTCTACTTATAAATACAAAGCCATAAATGAATAATGGAGATCATTCAGAGAAGTACCCAGATTCGCTCTTCACACTGCTCTGTAACATGCTGTGGAATTCCACCAACTTCATTTGCTTTTTCTGCATTTCTGCGTTAGTAATGTAAAAACAAATATAAGTGTTAGCATCCTTTGAATCACACAATAAAGATTTGGCACACATAGTGCCAAGTTTGTTCCGTTCTGGAAAAACTCATTTTAGTAACTCCAGGTTTCATTAACATTTTTTTTTTCAATGAATGAAAGCCCAAGCTCAAAGGCAAATTCTATTGCCCATTGTTTGGCTGATACTAATTTACCCAAATGGGAAGCCTGTAAATGAAGGGAATCTTGACAAGCTACAAAGAAGGGCTATAGGGATAATTACCTGCCACGTATCACAAGCATTTTTTCTCAGACTCAGAAAATATACAGAAATTATCAGGTACTTTAGTATGGGCAGAAGCAAAGACTTCTCCTGAGATGCAAAGATTTGAGCCTATAAATTTCAGTATCACATTTTATTTGTGGCATATGATTTGTTCTTGCCCAGAATACTGGGAGGACTTGCATTCTTTTTTCTTGGTGCATCACAGTCAGGTCCAGAACTTATTAGGAAAGTATTATAACATAGTGTTATATATATTTTTATATATATATATAAAAGTATATATGTAGCTGGACAGTTTATATAGAGAGGGTTATTGGTAGTCTGAAGGAAAGACAGAGAGGAAGAATCAGCCTCCTTTACAGAACAGAAGACTTAGATCAGTTATCAGGGAAGACTGTCTAACCATAAGGAATTTTTACAAGACAAGACCAAGGTACTGGGAAGGTTGTGTAGGTGTTATCACTGGAAGTTTTAAAAGAGAGGGATTAACTAGGTGTTCCTCCTGCTCTCCCCCATCCATGCTGGCAGCTCCTTTCAGCTGTTCATGTGATGACTCCGCAGTTTTGAAAAGCCCTGCTCCAGCGTGCGTAATTAATTCCCTTATTAGCTCAAAACTGTTATGCAGCCCTCCCGGTAGACCTACTTCAAGCAAGGCCTGCAACAGTGTGATGATGCTGTGTTGCACTTGTTGGAGAAGCTCTTGGAGCAGGAGTGGCCTTAGACAAGTGTAACTTGTCCAATTACACCATGTACCATCCCACCAGCTATATTTTGATAAAGGCATACCCAGCTGCAGCTCAGGGCTGGCTTTTTTATCCTTGCAACGTGACACACAACATCTCATTCACCTTTCTCTGTGGGCTAATATGCCAGACCCATTCTTTAGCGGGTGATAGAAAGGAGTGTATCTCCTCCTTTAATACTGCCTCTCACTTCTGATTAAAATTGCCCTGATGTTATATGCTCCAATGAGAGCATTCTCCTCCCCTGCCCATTTATGCACAGTTATGGTAAAGGTACTTGGCGTTGCAAAGCATTTTGTAACTATTATATTAAAAAGGAAAACTGTCAAGCAAATGACAAAGGCATCCTCAGTGAAGCTCTGTAACTGGAAGAGAAACGAAAATGAAACGATCGGCTCCAAGAGAGCCTTTTAGGATTCAGTCTTGCAGTACAGATAAAAAGAAAGTTTTTAATTATAAATCGTATTTGCCGTTGCAATAGTCTCACTGAAGGAAAGAGGGAAAACGCGTAGACAGTTCAAGCCAAAGCAGAGCCCTCTGTGTACCCATTTTGCATACTTTGGTTCAGATTATAAAACGTTAAGAAATTGGTACGGTAATAATGCAGGAAGGGTGCCTTCTGTGACTGCTCAGCAACTTTCCAGGCACATTGAAACTCGTACCAGCTTTCTGTAAAAGACTGGGTACTTTGTGAAGATATATATTTTAGTGGAAAAGGAACATCTAGAGAGCCAGCTGCTACCAAATGAGTATGTATTATTAACAAAGAGCTCGGAAAGCCTGCTGCTCATTGGAGTAAAACAAATACACAGTTTAATCTAAGCTCTGAATTCAATTAACTGCAAGAAAAAAAAAAATCAAACTGTTGTTTTTTCACAAGCCGTTATGCCTAAATATGATATTGTAGGTGCATATGAATTTTTCATTTAATTGCTTGTGCACACAAATAAGGCACTTATGTAAGCAAAGACTAATTGCACAAATCTTGTCAACTCAGTGGACTTTCCACTATGTGCCAGCAACACCCATTGCAAAATAAATATCACTTGACAGCTACTCTGGGAACACGGTCATAAACTTCTACGTAGAGAACTCTCCCTGTTAAGACACATTAGATATTGTGCTCGGTGTGTTTATAGTGCAGATAATGTGCCGTTCAGATCACTGTGGGCTATGGCAATGCGCACCATCTCTGTTCAGTTTCTTCACTGGAGTAATTAAGCCCAGAAATGAACTCATCTTAAAGCATAATTGATCTCTGTGAGTGGTTGCTCTCATGCAATTACTGCTGTGGCTGAATCACAGCAGAGACTGTACTTAAAGTAAGAGTCCAATCTTGGGCGTTTCTTGGGTAGATTAAGGTTCTGCTACGACAGCCATGTGTTTGGCACCTCAGCAAGAGTCAAGTTCCTTTGAACTACTCTCATCTCTGTGGTGATCAGACCTACGTGCATCCAACAGTCACTGGGCTTGACACACAAGCATGTGACTGAGCATCCCATGTTACATTCAGCAATGTTTAGTGGTGGGTTTGTGAGAGTTAGGTTGATGGTTGGATTTGATGACCTTGAAGGTCCCTTCCAACCTAGACAACTCTATGATTATATGAGGCGACAGGAACATCTGCAGATCCTTCTGAAAGAGGATGAGATGAATCTGCACCTTCTGAACCTGGATGACTTCTCAGGTCCCATAGGTGACCTTGCTGTTCTCTTGCCCCTAGAGATACACCGGTGCTGCCACACCCAGAGCTGGCCTTTAGAGACCCACTCACCCCTTTTGCCCCATGGCTGCTTCATCTATTCACTGCATGCTCCAAATTGATCTCTGACTGGTGGCTTTGCTGGGACAGCCCCAGGAAGGGTCAAGACAAGGTGGTGGTACTTTGCTTTGGGTTCCCACCTGGCAGTGTGACCCTGTGCTCTTTGGGCTTGTGCAGATGGGCCTTTGATGACCCCTGGGACAGGCCTGGGAGCAGCCTTACAGGGTGTTCTTCAGGCTTGTCCTCCTGCCGGTGCTACACTGATCTTGTGCAGATGGGCTTTATCTCATAAACAAATCCATATTGAGGTGAGATATAGGTAAGCACTTTGTTCTACACTTTGCTATGACTAAGCAGTGGCACCAGCCCTCTTGATTTGACTCAGTTGTGTGTGCTGACCCGTGAGGAGAACCCAGAATTTATTTCTGGCAAATCCAGGAGATATTTTTCATATTCAATAACATACTTTGTCAATCTAGTTGTCTCTTCGTATGGTTCGTAAAGTAGAACACGCGATGCAGACACTGGAGCTATTCATTTTTGTTAGAAATAGTCTAATTACTAGAATTTAAATAACCTGTTGACAGGTGACTCATGAAATACATAAAGAAGTAAAATATAGGTTCATTAATTTAATTCTACTGCTTATTCAGAAGATAAGTAAGGGGAAGAATTTGTGACTGATGAGAGTAGTCTTTTCTTCTGGGTGTGACCATCCAGAAGCCAACAAAACTGTGGATAAGAAAAAGACACTTTTGTGCAAGAAGATTAGTGTCACTGCTAATAGACACTCTATGTGACCTGAAGTCCAATATTAAGATTTACAAAACTGCTTCAGAAAGAGAAAGACAGACCCAAATGTCCATGGCCCACATCCCACATCAGGGCTCTGACAATTTTGTCTTTGCCTTCCAGGGCTGGATTTATAAAACAAATTTATTCTGGTAAAGCTATTTTTACCACAGAATCACAGAATGGGTCGGGGGTAGGAGGGACCTTCAGAGACCATCCAGTCGAACCCCTTGCCAAACCAGGGTCACCAAGAGCAGGCTGGACAGGAATGCATCCAAGTTGTTTTTTAGTATCTCCAGAGAAGAAGACTCCACAACCTCTCTGGGCAGCCTCTTCCAGTGCTCTGCCACCCTCAAGGTGAACAAAATTTTCCTCATGTTGAGACAGAATTTTCCGTGTTCCACTTTGTGCCCATTTCCCCTTGTCCTGTCACTGGGCAACAGTGAGAAGAGCCTGACCCTATCCTCTTGACACCCACACTTTATCTATAAGCATTGATAAAATTCCCTCTCAGTCTTCTCTTCTCCAGGCTAAACAGACCCAGGTTTCTCAGCCTTTCCTCATAAGAGAGGTGCTTCAATCCCTTAATCACCTTTGTTGCCCTACACTGGACTCTCTCCAGTAGCTCCCTATCCTTCTTGAATTGGGGAGCCTAAAACTGGACAGAGTCCTCCAGATGTGGCCTCTCCAGGGCAAAGTAGAGGGGGAGGGTGACCTCCCTCAATTAGTCAATTCTTAACCTGTCTTTTTTTGACATTACATTACAATTCCATACTGTGGATGGAATTACAATTATGCTTGGATTTTTGTCATAGGCAAAAAGAACAATTCTGGTTAAGATTTGTACCTTATTTGTGTTTTTTTTTGTTTGTTTGTTTGTTTGGTTTTTTTTTGTGGAAAACAGTTTTTTGCAATGAAACTCAGTGATTTAATGCATCAACCTGACCTTGTATTACTAACATACGATATATGATAAAGAATTTTCAAATTGGTGAGACTTAAAGTACTGAATTTATCTCATATTCTTCCAATTTGACCAGCTGAACAACCAGTGGCCCAACCTGGTGCTGCAATAGCACAATTTCAGCTAAAGGTTTGGGAAGGGGCTTTATTAATATTAAGTATTAAAAATCACATTCAAAGTGTGCTGGTTGTTTGCTCTACGTTTCTTTGTCAGTATTAGCATAGCACCTTATGTGAAATACTTGCAATCCTGGAATTGTACAAAGAACTGAAAATAATGCAGCTATGGTAAATCCAAAGGAGAGGAAGGCCAGGGGAACTCATTAGAGTAACAGAGAAAATAGGCTGAGAAGGGAAATCAAGAGGACAAATCACTTTGAGGGGGTTTTTTTGTGTGGAGTGGGAATATGCAATAGCGTCTGATATTAGATAGAAGGACAATACTCTTGTGAGAAGGGCAATTTAGCAATCACACTGAGAAAGAAGATGAAGCCAAGTAATAAATGACATCATGAAGACAAAAAAAGAGAAAAAACTCAGAAAAAAATGCATAGCAGAAACCTGAGAGACAGCGATACTTTGGAAAGGAAAGAGGTGAATATTACCCGTGCTGGAAGATGCAGGTGATTACAGAGACTGAAATCCGAAAGGAAAGGACTCAGGAAGCAATAGCATTAATGATGTCTGATAGATCAAGAAGAATAAGAGAAATATTTCACTGTGGGTGAATGAAGATTTTGGTCAAAGTAGTTGTAATTTAGAGAGAAGACAAAATGGATCAAAAATGGAGTTGAAAATTATGGAACAAAGAAAGTGAGGGCTGGACTTTGGGGCCTGGAGAGCAGCTATGAAGGAAGGCAAGGCTCAGAGAACTGTTTTACAAAGGCAGTCCAGGAAATAGTTGGGGCAGAAGAAAATGATCCTAAAGAAGTTATTAGAAAAGATATGAGATGAGAACATGAATTATTGGATGAAAGGGATACACAGATTTAAAAGCAGATAGTTGAAAAGAAGTGTATCGTATAAAAGTTTAATAACGTCTTATCTTGGTTTTCACTAAAAAAGTAAATTGTAATTGGGAGGGCAATACAATAAAACCTGCAACCAAAAGGTAAGATCTCTTTCTGGAGTAGAAAAAGAGCAGGCATTAGGTTGGGTATTTCTTATGTGGCTGGAGTAGAAAGGGGTAGACATCATGTGGAGATCCAGCAGACCAGAAGAAAGGCAGATGAAGCGCCTTCCTTAAAAGGGGAGGAAAGGATGTTAGGAACTTGGATACTACAAATTTCCTTTAAGCTCCCCTCAAAATACTGGATAAATAATAAATTTCTTGTAAATAGATGAATTGTTCCTACCAGGTCTGTTAGAAGAGTAAGTCAAGTTAAATAAATCTGATTTTTTTTTCCTAAGAAAGTATGAAGGCTTTGTAGATAGGAGACAAATTATGTGTTTTGGGCTTTTTTGTCAATAAGCTTGTTGATGTCATCTTGTAACATTAATCTTAATTATAGGAGGGAAATATTTTCCACATAAAAATATTATGAGGGGTACAAAATTCCTTCGAAAACATAGGGTTGGGATAAGATCTATTTGACAATACGCAGATGTTTAAAATACAGCAGATGAATCTGGCTCTGAAAGTGCTCCTTTCTCTCTGCTGACTATAAAGGTAATTTAAAGTGATGATTTCAATTTTCTGCTCAGTCCTCTAAAGTTAGGCAAGATACACCCCCTTCCAGGTACGGATTGGTTACTGTCAACATAGAAGGATGCTTGGAGCAGGCTTTTGAGGAAAAATGTTTGATTTGGGTTTATTATGTGCTGCTTATTGGATTTGTAGAGACTTCCAGCTGGGTATTTTGGGAGAGGACCGAATTTTGAAATGTTCTTGATGGACTGAAACGTTTCAAAACTGGAAAGTGCAAAATATTGTAACTTATGTAGAATGTACACAGTATATTGTCTCTATATAGTATATATTGTCCGTCACCACTTGCAGTGGTGAAATTACCCCCTGTTGCTCGCTTCCCCGATGCACAGTGAGAGCCCACAGTACCGAAGGAACTGGGGGTACCACAGGCCTCGACTCCTGCCTCTCACCACAGTTTGGATCCTGCGGCTGCGGCTCCAGCCCAGCTCGGGCCCTCAGAGCCCTGCGAGGCCCGACTCATGCAGCGGGACGGGGCTGGGGGACAGTGGAACCCGGGGCTAGGGAGCTCGGCCGGCCACTTCCCGCCAGGGCTGCTGAGAAGACCCGGCCCCATGGCGTCCATTGCCCACACCGTGCGAGCGGGAGGGCGTGGCCTGGGGCGGGGGGCGGGGCCTGGGGGCGTGATCCAGGGGCGCGGCCTGAGGGCGGTGCGCTCCCCTCCCCCCCTC
>VXBJ01006997.1:21931-70590 GCA_013400055.1 Nycticryphes semicollaris
GTATCTAGCTTTAGGACAGCCCCTTCGTGTAAACGGGTTTCTGCCCGTTTCACATTGAAATTAAAGGTTTTTTTTTTTTTTTTTGGTAGTTGCTGAAGTCGAATCTTTGCTCAGTGCTGGGTTTCCTTAGTCTCTCGTCCTGGCATTCGCTGAGTTTTGTAGGCCTTTCAGTGAACTTGAGGCATAGGCACTGACACACTGAGACTGTTTTTAGTCATAGGAGTATATAAAAGAAACAGTCTAGGAATATAGTTAAGGAGCAGGAAAAAAAAAGCCCCTGAGGTCTTGAGACATACAATTTTTGACAGTATGTGAGAGCTTCAGTAACAATTCCAGTATTAAAAAACCCCCCAAACTATAGCAGCAATATTATGTATATGAAGATGAGTGCAAAAAACATTAGGACTTTTGTATATCATTCATCGTATAAATAGTGTCCCAAAAGGCATGTTGTTAGCTTTGTGTTGACATAGCAAGACAATCAGTGGTATTCCCATAGAGTGAGTAAACAAGCATTCTCTTAAGCTAGTTTTCTTTCTTATGTGAAGTTTTTTTTATTCTTCTTAGCAGTTACTGCCCTTGTCTTAAGGCTTTGATTTGCCCTTAATTAGGTACACTAAATTCTCTTCTGTGGATGGCTTCCCTGGGTTGCAGGCAGAAACCAGAGGAGGTCCTGGTGGAGATGATAAGAGGTGGCCACGTTGCTTCCGTGATCATATCTTGCTGAAAGCTGTGTAGCCCCTTTCTCATCAAGAATGATGTCTGAATTGAGGTCTTGTGGATCTGAGTTGTTTTTGTGGTTGGCTGGCCTCTTTATGTACTGTTCTCTGGTTTCTGGGATGTCTTGCTGGCCTGGCACAGTGTTATGAGGAGGCTAGGGCTGGCTTCTGTCAGTGCTGGTAAGCTCTTGGAAGCAGGAGGCACCGGGGAGGGCAGAGTCCTGCCTGGTTTGGGTTGCAGAGCTGAGTCAGAGCAAGTAAGTGTGCTGTGCTGCACTTGGGGACAGTTCTTCCTGGGTGCCTTTGTCCTGAGAGGAATATTTACCAGTTGTGTTTTAAACTAAGGCAGGAAGGAGAAATTCTGAGGTGAACTCTAGAAATAGCTTTTAAACACAGTTTTTATAGTGCAGTGCTGTTCCTTTACTAATATAAAGCCTACAAATATATTGGAAGTTTCTTACTTCTTTATATGGAAATGGGTGCTAGCTTGATTTTGAAAAGAAGTTTCCTATTTCATCTTTTGAGGAGGAGCATGCTTTGATCAGCTTAAATTTCTAAATGGTTTCATGGAAGACCAGTTGTCTTAATAAATATTAAAACAGGCCTAGCACAAGGGAGCACTCTAATCAAAGCAAATCCAAGAGTAAGAAAAAAAAAGTAACATATTCAGGTGAATAACTGCAAGCCTGTGAAAATGTATGCAGCATGAACTAGAAGGGAAACAAAAGTCTGGAATTGTGCCTAGATGTTTTTTTGGCAAATGAGGGAGAATTAGGCTGCTGGCTCTCAACTTTGAATCCATTCCATTGGGATGTGCACTTGGATGCTCACACCTTACAGAGGGTGATGAGTAGATGTAAGCTATTATTTTAGGAGAGCAGGAAAAGCAAAGATATAAACCCATGCTCAAGTCATGCTTTGGTAACACTGGTTAAGATCAGTATTTCATACAGAAAGAGATAAAAGGTAATGCCATGCAGCATAAGGACTTTGAGAAGGATATTTGGTTTCTGGTTCTCTCTTGTTTTACTATTATCTTAATTTTATGCCCACTGTCTGTCGCCTTAGTTTTTAACTATACCTCTTGTTTCTTTTAACACAGATTTTAGTGGGAGAGAACAAAGATAAAATGTATATGCTCAAACAAATGAAATTTCACAAAAGGTGTTTAAGCTAACACCTAAAGGGTGGGATTTGTACAATGGTCATTTCAGGGCTTTTAAACATTGTATTTTCCAATTACAGGTATATGGTCAATATTAGTATAGGTTAAGTTCTATAACTGTGCCAATACAACAGTAGTCCTGGCTCTCCTTAAACAGAAGTCATGCGTTCTGAGAGGAGTTTTGAAGTTGACATGAGTTAAATTAGGTAGGTGGCCCAAACTGGCTCAATCTGGAAGAATTCCAACGAAGACTGCAATATACAGTCACGATACGACTACCTTTTCTAAGGTAACCATTGGATTACCTTTTTTCAAACTTTAAGCTCTTCTTTTAAAGTATCCTCAAACTCTTCCAAAGCTATATACAAAAGCTACGTACCTTATACAAGAACAAACAATGAGGAGAAGGATTTAGTCTGAAAATTATTTTGGGATTTTTTTTTTCCGAGGAATATATGATTTTAAAGAATTTTGATACTTTCCAGATTTCTGCCCCAGCCTGAATTATTTTTTAAGGAAAATCTTCCCAATTGTATGGTTAAAGTATGGCAGAGGTGTATACCATTGACACTCGGGTTTTAAATGGGATGCATTTGGAAACTTTAAAAAGAGTGTTAGTCACTTACAGGTGGACAACCGAGAGAGAAAGTCATATTCATTCCTCTCATGTGTTAGTACATTCTTACATTAACATTTTTCTCAAATCAAAAGTGCTAAAAATTGTTGACTTCTTCCTGTTCTCTTTTGGGTTTAGGTTATTCAACTTCTGAAAGCTGGGAAAGCAAAGGAAGTTTCTTACAATGCACTGGCTTCACATATTATTGCAGAGGATGGGGACAATCCAGAAGTTGGAGAATCACGTGAAGTTTTTGATCTTCCTGTGGTAAAGGTGCCTGACTCATCCATGTTACTGTCAAAGTACTGGCGTGACTATTTCATTATTATAACAGAAAATATTTATGTTTGGATGATGACCAAATGAAACATATTTTTAAAAAATCTTTTATCCTTGTTGCACAAACTTTTATTCTGATTTATAGACTTCTTTTACAGTTCTGTTTTCTCCTTTCTCTTCTTGCTCTGTATCTATCAGGAGTTTGGGTTTGTTTTGGTTTGGGGTTTTTTTTGGGGGGCTGTTCTGGTTTGTTTTGCTTTTTTTTCCAGATTATTCCTTCAGTCATTTGTGTGATGTGCCCTATTGGCTGTACTTGAGATATGTTTCGGAGAGAAGGTTCTTACAGGCTTCTGGCAATGGAAAACCTCAATTTAGAATAAGCAGTAGACTGCTGAGGGTTTTTTTTAAACACATGTAATTGGCAAGGTGCAAAATGATTTTGTCAATAGATTCTTTTTTTTCCCCCACTTGATTTCAGGGTTTTTTTTTTTCTTCTTATACTAGAATTACCGGTATTTTGTTACTATCTTACAACACTGGGTTATTTTTCCAGTGAAAGATTCTGGGCTTCGTGCTTGAAAATGTGAGCTTGTCACTCGGCAAGTCGTGAGAGTGATTAGGAGAAAAAATACTAGTATTTCACTGCCAGCACTTTTGGGTACATGATTTGGGGTTATTTTTTCCATATGGTTGAAGGTGGTAGTAGAGAATTTTGATAGCTCATGTTATGAGAGCTCACCTGACAGTGTAGAAGTATGAATTAAGTCCAAAAAATAAAAGGTGCTTAACTAGAGACCTTGTGCTTGCAGTGGGTGTGCTGATTATTCTGAAGTGTTCTGGAGCATAATTTTAACCTTAGAAACAAGAAGACGGCTGCCATTCTCCTGTGAAGGAAGGACACCAGTGTTGTACCAGTGTTTCCTGATTTCTAATGCCTTTTACTTAAATAATTTAATTTTCTTTATAACTGATACTAAATTTTATTTTTATTTGCCAAACGAGAACAAGTCTTTCAGTAATGTCACTTAGTTTGACCTGAAAGCATCACAGCATGATCTGTAATCAAGATGATTAGACCAATTATTAACAGAATGGAAGTCAGAGGGAAAGGTAGCTTGTTAATGGGAGAAGGTATCCACAATAAGAAAGTGGAAAACTTGAGGGAGGAAAACCTCCCGTATTTTTTTTCAGAGGATAAAGGAGTTATGAATGGGATGTTTTTAGTTCATTTTTCATGCCTTTTTCTAAGGGAGGGAGAATAGCAAGAATTGGGACAGCATGTGCATAGTTACCACAGTATATTTGTTTTTTTAAGAAAAAGTTACTTCATACTGAATGTGACACCACTCTTTCCCCTTCCTTCCTTATATGCTGTATTGGGACCACTGTCCTACATCTCTTCCCTTCTCCACCACCTCTGTCTCTCCCAGAGTGGGGATACTGTCCCAGAACACTGTCAGATAGGAGTTATCACCTGTCTGCTTAGCAGCCCTCATCGCTGTGTGTTGAGAAACTTCTTTCTATATAGGGCTATGGTTCCTGACTTGGCGATTGGGTGTAAAGTAGGGGAATTTTTTGAGCAGGAAAAGCTGAAAAATAGGTGAGGGGAGATAAATAATGGTTTTCCTGGCACAATAGAGGGATATGAGAAAGGGGTCCTGCTCCCATATTGCTGCAGAATCTTGGAACAGTCTTTATATTAAGTCCTACAAATAAACCAGAACAGTGTTTTTTGTAAAGGCCTAAGTACAATGTCTGTGAAGCACTTAAACCTGGGAGATGTATATTCAAACTAGCTACAGTATGAACTTGGAAGGTAATTCACATTTCACAGATGCAGACCAAGGTTTTTAATGTCTTCTGGTTTTTATTTTTCAGCCTTCCTGGGTGATCTTGTCTGTTCGCTGTGGAGCTCTTCTGCCGTATCCTTTAAGCTCAAATTTGAATCAATTCTATAGGAAACATGTTAAAATAGATACCATCAAGGGATTAAAGACTGCTTCAAGTATGTACAGTTTAAATTTTTAAACAGATAGGATGTGGTTTGCTTGCCAAGATTGCAGGCTGCTTGGAGCTTCTTTGTATTACTTCAGTTTTCCTGATTTTTTTTTTAATGCTTTTTTAAGCTTTTTGGATGCTTAATAGGCACTTGCAAGAAAACTGTCATCAAATGGACTCCATACATTTTAGTTGGAAGTTGATAATTAACTGTGAGATTGCAGGAAGTGGGCAGATGTTGGTTCAGAGTTGAATGGCCTGTGCTGCCTTTTCTAGAAGCAGAATTAACTACGGGATAAATAGGCACTAACTCATATCGACACTGTGTTATGTATAACACTTTATTAACAGATAGTGTTAGTATTCTCATTTTTGAGATAGTCTATCCTTGCCTTTAGGTAGACTCTTGTCCATATTTGGCTAGTTTTGTGTTTGTTAACTTGTTTGGAACATATATTCTTGCATATGGATGGCATATTCCTCCTCTTGTCAGTTATTACTCTTTCATCTTTATGTTCCCCTTAGTTTTTTTCTTTGGAGCATAAGAATTGTAATAATAGTTGCTACTATAGAAAAAAAAATAATAATGCATCTTTTTCTCAGGCCATTCATGATAAAGATTCTGTGTGGAAGCAGAGCAGTACATTTCAGTGCAGGTATGAGCAGATGATTGCAACAGAGAATGCCAGGGGAGGTATGCTGCCAGGCATGAGATCTCATTTTGGGTTAGCAGGTGGTTATGTCTATAATGGAAAAAGAGAGGGGGTACATGGAAGAAACCAGGTGTTCATATTAGGAATTCACGTCTTAATGTGCTTCAGTGATAAGAATTTATGTTTTATATCCAGTATTTCAGTATATGGGCCTTTGCATCTTGCTGTATCTTGACTACTTTGGAAATACCCTGTATATTCTCTACTTCCCCAGGAGAATTCAGCTCAGGGTGAACTGTAGGAAGGAGAAAACACTGAATTTGTTGTATAAAATGATATAGAGAGGTCTTTGAAGCTGTTTTGATCACAATAATCAACGTGTGGGATAGGATTCAGCAG
This sequence comes from Nycticryphes semicollaris, assembly GCA_013400055.1. NCBI lineage: Eukaryota > Metazoa > Chordata > Aves > Charadriiformes > Rostratulidae > Nycticryphes > Nycticryphes semicollaris. The sequence goes on from VXBJ01006997.1 coordinate 27,761, forward strand.
TTAGTATGAAACTTGACACAGTTATGAATAGTCTTCTGACCTAAGCAGAAGAAAGTTTTCCATTAGTGATTTGGCTTCCAAATGAAAAAAAAGGCACCAGACGTTGCATAGCAAAACTCAAAATTGATTATTGTGATGTGATCTGGGCTGGTGATGTTTGTGCTTTGCATCTGGGAATAGTAGATGTGTTTATTATACTTTCATCACCAGGATGGGAGTGTACAGTTGTTTATGTCACACATCTGTAAGCTTTCTCCCTGTTTTGAGGAGTGGTTGAAAAAAAATAATAAAATAGCTTGGAATTAGCTACATTTTCAGGTTTAAGTAAATTAGCATTGCATCATTAGTGTTAGTCTTTCCCATGGAGAAGTTGCACTATTAGAAAATTGGTCTTCTGTCTGAAACCAGGGTTTTTTAAATGGAACCTGTAAGAGCTGATGATATTATGTGCCCAGAAGAGAAATCAACAGATAAAACCATTGAGCGATGTGGTCCATACCTAAATTGTAGCAATAAATGGGTGAATGTAGCCCTGAATGGCTATTGCTCAGGAAGTCTTTATTGTGGGTGTGTAGGAATGGCCAAATGAAAAGACCAGGTCTCAGTAGTATCATATTCTTGGGTTGCTTGGAAGAAGGAAGTTTTGTACACCTGTCAGCAATAAACATGTCCTTTATTCTTTCTAGTGCTTCCACTATTAAGAACCTGGTGGGTTTAGATTTTATTCTGAGCCTTATAGTGCTCACTAAAATGGGTTGTTAAGTCTTAACTTCGTTCTGTTTCAGGCTCTTTACGACTTCTAGTGCCGTGGCATCCGGCTTTTCATTAAGGATTTAAGTACTTCCATAATGGAAAAATATAGGTCATAGGAATAGCTTACTTTTTCCAGTTGATTGGTTTTGGACAGAGGTTGTTTAGGCAGAGGTTTGAGGTTCTGCATTTTGTCTTTTGTTTATATTTTGATTTTCAGATGCCATTGAATTGAATGAAAAATTGTCATTGGATTTACTGAAGAAGCATGTCCAAAAGAAACATCTTTTATCAGTAAGATACATGGATCTAATAAGATTCTGTTTGCTTACCGATTCTGTTACTTATTTGATGGGCATTTGCCTGTTTAGTTGTTAAAGGTGAAGTTTAATGTAGAAAGATTTAATGCAATTTAGAAGCATAATAAATTTGCCCGTTTCTTACACATTTTAACATTGCACTGTGAAAGCTGTTTTCATCAGGGGGAACTTCAGAAAGCAGAGTGTTTTCCTGTTGTGAACTGATGTTTGCAAAATCAGACTTAACCCACAGTTGAAGGGAAATAACAGAAAAATTAATCTGGAAGCAGCTTTCCTGAAGAGGGAAATACAATTTTGTGTGTAAAAACCTCAGTTACAATGCCATGAAGAGGGCTGATGATTTCTTAGTTCATTCTCTTGATAGCAGCAAAAGCAGGAATGAGGAAGGACTTTTTTCCCCCGTGGTCTTGTACAGATGAAAGAGTGTCCAAGCGCTTCTGAATTTTTGTTGCTGTGAGGAAAGAAATAAAAGTGAGCTTTGTTGCATTGCCTCTTTTTTTGTTTTGCAGACCCACTTGGAACCGTACTGGTGTGCTGCTTACAACTTAGAGAGTGTCTGTTTCACTCCTATTCCTTAGAGTGCAAGCTGTAGTCAAACTGATGGACCTCTTAAAAGTTAAATACTGAGCTGTTGCTGCTTTATGCGCCAGGAGCAGATGTTAAGGCAGGGAGTAGACAGCTGTACACTTTTGAAAGATCCAGTACTGAATCTCTACCTTAGATGAGATACTGAGCAACACCATGAAATTTAGGACATTCATCAGACATGAACTTCTTGGAGCGTTCTGGATAATGGCAGTAATCTGTTCTGAAGTGTTAAAGTGCTCTGGGCTTTGTTGTCAGCATCTCAAAATTTAAGTATTGCTGGTGCATCTGTCAACAGCACCAGGGAAATGACTTTGTTTCATTACAAAAAAATCTCAGTGTGTACTTGTAGCACAGTGCACATCTGTTTCTGTAGTCCTTTTCTCCACCAAGGTATGTGTGTATCTTAAACACAAAATCATTGAAAACACAGAAAAGGGAGGGAAATTACAGAAGTCAGCTGGGCTCTCCCAGGTCACTTCTGTCACACTGCACTCTCCTGTTTGACAAAACCCTTCCTCTAGTGGAAATTTCATAGTCTCCCCAGTCACCTCACTATTGTGTTGCTAGAGTTTGACCCCATTACCATGCTGCAGTCTAACCTTGTCTTGATTTATCTGAGCCATGCTGAACAGGGAGAACAAATTACTTCTCTTTTCATTTAGCAGCCTTTAAAGGATTTGAAGGTGTGTTGTCTTAGCTTCTTAGCACATCAATTCTGGCCTTTCAGGTTCCTCTTTTAAGTCTTATTTACTAGGTCTGGAAAAATTCTCACTGCCCTTTTTTTTTTTTGCATACTATTTCATTTATCTCTTTCATACATCTGAAAAAAAAATCCATTGCTACCACAGGTCTTGTTGAATTTTGAAGCGTTATGGAAAACTTCATATTATTTACAGGCTGTGTTTCTGTTTTTACATCCCAGTGTGAGGTTTTCTCAGTTTGTTTTTCCCAGTAGCTCCTAGAATCCTTCTTCACATTCTTCTGTATTTTAAAGATTGAATTAAACACTTGATAACGAAAGGAAGCTCTTGACAATGACTTGAGTCCTATAAGCTAAGCTTCCTGAGTTTAGCATCCTGAGATGGCCTGAGGGAGATGTTGTGGGACAAGGCAAATTTATAATGTTATCAAAATCAGTCATAACATCAGAGGTGTTCTGATCCAGTTTGCATGTCAGTTTTTTTCCTCATGCAGACAACCTGAATTGGAAAAAGACAGCATGCTGTTAAAGACAGAAGTTTTTGAATGGTCAAATACTTGATAATATCTGAGAATTACTATGCACACTGTTTAACTTCCTTGTAACATCCACCAGGAAACTCTCATTTAAATTATTTTCCATCCTTAACACGTGCTTTCCAGTGTAAATGGCTTTTCTCCAGAATCGTGTCAGATCTTTTTTGGAGTCACTGCCTGTCTCTCTCAGGTAAGAAGGGAACCATATTTCATTCCACTCCAATGTGCACTATGTGTGTGATGCTTTGTTTTTTTGAGGAGAGACACCAGTTTTTTCTGTTGTACTAAGACTTCTTTGCTGTATGTTAGGTGGAGTATCACCTGAAACAGTTTCTCACTGAAAATGAGGGCATTACCATTTAGAACAGTGAACATTCAACCAGTAATTTATCTTGTGTTCAGCCTTATAGTGACTGTAAAACGCAGAGTACGCTAAAACTGTAAAGACTTTGCTCCTGTTCTTCTATTTCTGCTTTAACACAATATTCAACAGGTCTTACCTACTTACTCACTGAAACCTTAACGAGGGTGCCAGTGAGTAAAGTAAGTTGAAAGGTAGTGCTTCAGTGGCTTGTGTTGATAGCCAGCTCTGTAGATCTGTGGTGACCAGCCTCTGTGTGCAGACGGACAGGATAAGGCCCTTGATGCTAATGGTATATATGCTTTAGCCTTTTTAACAAATTACACCTATAACACTGTCACTAACTCTGAATGGTTAATGGCTTAAATACATTCAGCTTTAATGTCACTGTGACAGAAATTGTTAGAAATAACCACTTCATGTTTTTACGCAGGCTGTCAATTCGCTGAAATTCTTTTTAATGAGTTTAAACAGTTTGTCTAAAACAAGTAATTCTTGTTTGCTTGCTCACTAAATTTTTTTCTCCTGTGGAAGGTGATATATTAGTGTTGAGTTCTATGGGAGTGAAGAATGTTTTCTTTTTCGCTGTGCAGGTTAAAAATCATTGTTTAATGTCTTTTTTTGTTGTGTCTCTTTGTCACCTTTTTTTTCTCACTAAGTTTCATGTTAATTTAGTATTTAAAAGTGGTAAGTAATACATTAGCCAGACTTGTAAATGGTATGTCATGGATTGTACTGAAATTCTTTGAGCAAAAGGCAGCTGGTTACATAGAACTGAAAGGCTTATTTACCCTCCTTTTAGGTTTCGTCTGAAGATCGATGTACACTGTGGGCTTTGATTACTTTTTATGGAGGGAATTGCCAGCTGAGCCTCAATAATAAGTGTACTCATTTGATTGTGCCTGAGCCAAAGGGGGTAAGAGTTTATTACCTGTACGATTCTTTTTTTTATAGCACTTATTTGCTTTTGAATAATCAAAAATTTTCCATCTTCCTGAAGTTAGGATCCTTAAGACTGGTGGTTAGTCTTGAACAGCTAAATTCAGTACAGTTATGCATTGCAGCTATTCAGTTTGAATTTATTTTCTTTGTGGCTTTAAGCCTGATTAATTCTGGCTATTTTATCGGTATTTGTAGTTCTGGTTGAGCAAAGGATTTTATTCTATATGTCTTAACCTAAGTTTGACATGTCATAATCATTAGTGATTGTGATTTGTAAATCTGTAGATGCAGAATCAGTGAAGAAAAAGTGAAGGACAAAATTGAAAAAGTGTGTTAAATGCCCTTTGATGTCATAAGTGAGAGAGGAATAAAGAGAGCAGGAGAAGGAACAGGTTATTTTCCTTTTTTTGTTGTTTTTTTCTTAAAGAAAATAGAACTCTGAAAATACCTCAAGTCATTCCTCTTAAAGTGAGGTGGTAGGATGAAGAGCCCACAGCATTCCTGTTCAACTCCTGATAAAGTAGCCATACACCTAGTCACTCCCATCACAGAATCTCTCAAGTTGGAAGGGACCTGTAGAGGTCAACGAGTCCAACACCCTGCTTCTCGCAGGACTACCTGAAATTAAACCGTATGACTAACAGCATCACCTGGATGCTCCCTGAACTCTGACAGGCTTGATGGCGTGACCCTGGGGAGCCTGTTTCAGTGACTGATCACCCTCTAAATGAAGAGTCTTTTCCTGATGTCCATTCTGAACTTCCCCTGAATCCCTTTCCTTATGTCCTACCCCTGGTCACCTGAGAGAGATCAGCAACTTCCCCTCTGCTGAGGAAGTTGTAGACCTCCATAAGGTCACCCCTCAGTGGTGAGGTAACTCCTCAGCCTCCTCCAAGCTGAACAAGCCAAGTGACCTCAGCCACTCCTTGTAAGTCTTGGCCTCGAGACCTTTCACCAACCTTGGTCACCATCCTCAGGACACACTCTAATAGTTTGATGTCTTTCTTACACTGAGGCGCCCAGAACTGGACATAGAACTTGAGGTGGGGCCACACCAGTGCACTATAAAGTGGCATAATCACCTCCCCTTGATTGATATGCTGTGCTTGTTGTCCCTTTTAGCTGCAAGGGCACACTCTTGAGTGATATTTGACTTGACACTAACCCAAACCCCCAGATACCTTTTTTTTTGTGGAGTTGCTCTCCAGCCTCTTGTCCCCCAGTTTGTACATACAACCAGGGCTACCCCATCCCATCTGCAGAATTGGGGACTTACTCTTAAGTTTCATACAACTGGTGATTGTCCAGCTCTCTAGTCTATGCAGATGTCTCTGTAAGGCCACTGTACCCTCAGTCCACAGCTCCTCTTAATTTAGTATCATCATTTGGTTTCCTATTCCTGTGTAGGAAGTCAAATGTTGCTGCCTTTATGCAGATGGAGAAAGTGAATCACAAAGATCAGGTAACCGGCTAAAGGCAGCATTGAGCACGTCAGAATAGCCTTCTCTTCTATAATTTTAGTCATGCTTTGACTGTAATGGTTTGCTGAAGCTCCATGAAGTGTTCAGGTACTCCTCTTCCTGACGAAAGAATGCATTTGTAATGATTTAGTGTGTTTGTTCACAGACTGAAAATACTTAAAACTAATTGTAGCTCACTTTAAAATAATTGCTTGGATGCTTTTATTGAATGTGGATGGAGCAAGCTTTTCCTTTTGTTTTTGTGTGATTTATTTTTTTTTATTTTTTAATAACACAAGCACATTTCTATCACCATTTTTTATAAAAAACAATTTCCAGTCAGTGGAATGGATCACACAGGTTAATTATGTGAATGTAACTCTTAAGATCAGGTTCTATACACTGTCTCCTCACGTAAATCTGTAAATCTTTATGAAGTTTTAAATGTTGTTTTATACAAATTGAGTATGTTATTGTCCTGCCAATGACCCTTTTACTATTTTGGAGTTGATGTAAACTGTCTAATGCTACGATAGAGGAGAAGATGTAGTATGGCAATAAATTTACAAGTGTAATACATAGAAAAGTGGTTTAGAATAAAATATGGGTACTGGGAGAAGACAAAGTGGACAAGGGAAATGCCTGCTTTTTCTTCTCTGTTTAATTTAAAACTATAAGAGACTTCATAGGGTTGGGTTTTTTTTGGGGGGGTGGGGATTTTTTTGGTCTTGTGGTTTGTTGGTTTGTTTAAGCGCGTGATCATTCTTTGGAAGTTGGAAGCATCTACTGAACACCACCCTAGTTGTCTTCTCTATCACAACAAAATGTAATGCTTGGACAAAGAGCTTTTCTACCTAAAATGATGTTTTCAAGAGGCAATGTTACATTTTAAAAAATGTTTTCTTGAACTATAAGCTTTTTAAACCAAAGGGTGTTGTCTTGAGCTTGCCAGTCAAGACACTGAAAACAACGCTTCAGCATTTCCTATCTGTAGGATAATAACTAACTTGTTTAATTTTAGTAATCATTGAATGGGAAGAGTTTTATAGGATGATTATTTAAAATGCTTCTAGTCCTGCTGCTCTGACGCACTCCTACAAGGCAATCTGCAGCAGTTCACAATGAGAATAGTTTCTACGCTAGTGAAAATGTAAATGATTGCTTTGACTAGACACAAGATGATAAAACAAGATTCCTAATAATTCTCATCACGAAGAAAGAATGAAAACTCATATCTGCAAACAAACTTAAGTTTCATTTGTAATCTCTTTATTGTGTATGAATGACAGTTACATTGTAGGAAAGAACTCTAGAGAATAATTAAATTAATTTCCTCTGAATGTGCTGGTTGTTAATTTATGTTGTTTGACATACAAAGAAAATCCCAGCTCAATCACTTTTAAATATTAGATCCTGAAATTTGTTTCAAATCTTCTGAAAAAAAGTTTTACTTTTTTTCCTGTCTCAGTGGTTGTGAGCAGTTTGCATCAGAAGAGGGTGTTTTGAATAAAGCACTGCTCCTCTATCTATTTCTTAGGAAAGGAAACTATTTGTATGTATCTTCAGATGATGAAATGATAAGGAAGGAGGGAGGGATAAAGTTTTCTACTTTTGTCAGCATTTATCCTTTCATTGAAATGGATTTAGCCAGTACTTAGACAGAAGTGTAACTTCCAAGTTGAGGGCAACATTGAAGTTTGCAGTTTCTGAGAAGGTGTATGGGAAATAGCTGACCAGTTTCTGACTTGTATCCCTCCTGAAATACATTTTTTTCAGTGATCACCTTGTAAATATTTGTCTCTACTTTATTGTGAAATGCTGATTTTTCCCTAAATTCTTTTTCATTTTTTTTGTTATGTTTTGATCTTTTTTTTTCATGGAGAAAATGTAAGTATAAACTGTATTTAGATTCACTTTAATGTCTACCTAACAATCACCTGCATCTTAGCATTGCCTATGGTGTTCCAAGCTGTTGGAGTTCTGAAGGCTGTTTCACAACTGGTTTTCACGATCTTCAAATCCTTTGGTGAATGGGTTTGAGACAATTTTGGGTAGTTGTGTTTGTACCAGTGAAGACTTAATCTTCTGCAGTTGTACTCTCTGAGTCCTTTATATTGTAAATGTGGAGGGTTTTGTTTTAATCTCTTGGAATTTGTGGTTACGCACAGTGGTGTAGTTTGTCTTCTTGGTTCTGGGAGAGATCACTTTCTGTTACTGGACATTCTCTTGTGAATGTCTCTCTGTGCTCCAGCCCTATCCTCAAAAAAGTTATTTGGGATTTTTTTTGTCTATAGATGAAATCTTTCCCTCTTTTTCAGGAAAAATATGAATGTGCTTGTAAACGGGACAGCATTAAAATTGTGACACCAGACTGGGTACTGGATTCTGTAGCTGATAAGACTAAAAAAGAAGAGACTCCTTATCATCCTCGTTTAATTATATACGAGGAGGAAGAAGAGGAGGAGGAGGAAGAAGAGGAGGAAGCAGAAAACGAGGAACAAGATTCTCAAAATGAAGCTAGCACTGATGAGAAATTATCAAGCCCAGCGTCTTCTCGAGAAGGATCACCTTTGGGTGATCAAGTTTTTTCACCAAAATCTACTACTGCCGATAAGGCAAAAGGGGAACTGATGTTTGATGATTCTTCAGATTCCTCTCCAGAAAAGCAAGAAAGGAATTTGAATTGGACACCAGCTGAAGTCCCACAGGCGTCTGCAGCGAAGCGTAGGTTGCCTCAAGGGAAAGACTCTGGGTTAATTAATTTATGTGCCAATGTCCCACCAGTGCCAGGTAATATTTTGCCACCGGATCTGAGAGGCAACCTAATGGCTTCAGTCCAAGGTACCCAAAGTTCTGACCGACAAGAAATGATGGCTACATGGAGTCCAGCCGTGCGGACATTAAGGAATATTACTAATAGTGCTGATATTCAGCAAATTAATAGACCATCAAATGTAGCACATGTAAGTGTTGGAATTTTAATTTATAAGATATCGGACTTTTTCTTTCCAGGAACTATCATACCCAAGAACTTCAATTTCTTTGTATTGCTCTTTAAATGTACAAAGAATGAAAAGTTCTCCTTATTACTTAAAAGTTGAGGCCAAATTACTAACCTCCCCATAGTAACTTAATTCCTAGCAGGTTCACAGAAATAAGAATGCATTTGGAAGAGTGAAGCTGTGTTTAACTATAGTGTGGTTCAGGGTTTCACTATTGATTTCTTGGTAAGAAAAGACAATAATAAATAATTAATTTAGAATTACTTGGCTACCTCAGGAAACCCGATTACATACCTTTCAAGGTTTTTATTCAGTGCAAGGCGTTACTTGTGCTAGAAACACGTAAAACCATGAAATGGATTGTTCTCGTGGTAGGTTCAGTTCTATACCGTGGTGTCATTAAGTTGTTGTATAGTGTAGTCAGGATTATGATGCAGGAGCCCTAACTTACAAGTTTTTATGCCACTCGTATAGTTGAAATAATTGCAGCTTTTGTATTGGATTTATTTTTAGAAGAAAATAAAAAGGGGGCGAGCATGCACTGAAATAACTCGCAGCACTGAAATTCTGAGTTGTTCCTTGCAAGGGAACGTGAGAAAAGTAGGGGCTGGTGAATGTAAGACATACCTTTTACTTAAATAATTGTGCTGGTGCATTTATTTGGATGTTCATCTGAAGGTAAAACTTTCAAAGGTGCCTGAGTAATATAGCTGTAAGCTTCTATTACTTAAAAAGAGGAGTCACTCAGAAATGTTGGTTCCTTCTTGTCTATATGACTGCTGAATATGAAATGGAAACACAGGCTTCCTTTTGAAACTGAGCCTTAGATTCTCCTTCTCAGTGCCTTGAATTGTTAAGGACTGAGCAGAACCACCATAGTCCTGGCAGGTTGTCCAGCGCTGGTAAGTTGGCCGATGTTTTCATGTCTGAACATCACATCCACAGCCCAGTTGTTGTGCTCTCAAACGTGCTTTAGTGGTGTTCCTGGGGAAGTGTTTTTTTATAAGCTACAGGGCAGTTGGTGGTAGTGTGCTTCAGCTAGACTTTGCTCTCCAAAAGTCAGTCAGACTAGGGACTGTGGTGTGCAAGGGCTGTTCTCAAGTACTGAATCAGGCTGCTGGGTAGGTTGCCCTGCTACCTCCAGCACGTGGAGAAAAGCACTGCATCTTTGAGTTGTGAATCATAGAGGGAGGATTAACAATTCTCCCTTTCTCCTTGCAGCTTCCCTCTGGCTCGCTTAAATTGTACTTTGTATCCTGCTTGGGTACCAGTCTTGGGTGGATTCCATGTCCTGGTGCACAATCTTGGAAAGTTAATGTTTATTTTGAATCTCAGATTTCTGCTAAATGGCAAGATCTGTAATAATAAGGCATTTTGCAGATACAGAGTTACTTTCTGAATAGACCCCTAGGATACTTTTGAAAGTTTTATCCCTTTATTTTGAAATATATGTCCTGAAGCTTTTGTAATTTTGACTTTTGGGACTTTTTGTGGAGAGCAGCATGAAGAGCTCTCATACTGAGCCACAGAAACATTCTTTTTTGTGTGTGTTATTTTTAGTCATTGAATGTTTATACTGTAGTGCTGCCTAGAGATTAGGGATGGATGATGCATTCATAATCGTGGTTGTAAATGTATGCTGTACCAACAATATCAGAATTACTTCGATGAAACCTAAGATATTGTGAAGTGTGTTGTAGAAAACCACTTCAGCCACCTGTAATGAAGATGGACATCTCATTGAGAGGATACAGTTACTTGGCTTTGTGTTTTAGCAAGGTGCTTTGATTCCTCTCACACACACATCACTGAAGCTTACACTGTATGGGATGAAATAGTGTGGGTGAAGGAAAGGAGCTTTGGACAATTCACCAAAGCTGATTTTATGTTTAAAAGACTAAGAATGGCAAGTTTAGGGTTTCCTATTGCTCTTTCTAATTTTTAAGAGGTAGCTTATATTAAAATATCTTAATGAATAAGTCGAACTCATCCTAATCTATAGGAATTTGCCCAATTTTCCCTTTTCTGATGCTTTAAAAACTCACTTGCTACCTGTTGTCTGCTTAGTGTGAAATGATTTTTCCCTTAACAGTGAATTACGTATCTAAACATAAAACTAAACTCTGGATTACTTCAGCACTTTGTATAAACCTAAAATCTATTATTCTTAAGGATGGGTTGGTTAGTGGGGTTTTCTCCCAAGAAAATAGTAGTGCTCATCAGATCAATGTTTTTCTTTGTGTTTTGAGATTCAGTTTAAAAATTAGAGCTAAATATTCCTGAATTTGTTCAAAAGAAAGCAAGACTATTAACTTCCCATGTTTCAAACAGCACTTATTAGTAGAGGTGTTATTTGCAACTTTTTAAGTTAAAGAAAATAGGGCTGTGGAACTAAACTATGAACTTAATGGGCCAACAGGATTGTAAAGTGAGTATTAATAGTTGATTAAGTTGATCAATGTAATTATTAATATAGTGTTAGTGGTCATAATATTATTGGAGATAACAAGAATAATACAGGGACAGGATTTTATCTTAAATTTTGCTGAGATGTGCCTTGCCTACACACTTACCATGTGTAGGTCCATGCTTTTCTATATGTAAGTCCTTTCTTTTCATTTTGTTATTAACAGTTAAAAGGTTTTTGTTTAGCTCACAATGTATTTTATGCACAGGGTTCTTTACTTTTTGAGAATTGTGTTTTCCCAGTAGTTCTTGAAATATTTTTAAAACTGAATGGCAACAAAAAGGTCACAAAACTAATCTTTGTTTTCTAGATATTACAATCACTTTCAGCACCTACAAAAAGTTTAGAACAACAAGTAAATCATAGCCAACAGGGACATCCAAATGCGGTGCTGTTTAGTCAAGTGAAACTAACACCAGAGACACATTTATTACAGCAGTCACATCAAGCACAGCAGCAACAGCACCATCCTCTCCTACACCTTCAACCTCAACAACTCATGCAGCTCCAGCAGCAACAGCAACAACCCCAGATTTCCCAGCAGACTTTCCAACAGCAACAGCCTCATCAGTTTCCGCAGCAGCAACAGCAGGTTCATCAGCAGCACCAGTTCGCGCAGCAGCAGCTTCCCTTTCCACAGCAGCAGTTACACGCGCAACAGCAGCTACACCGTCCCCAGCAACAGCTCCAGTTCCAACAGCAGCATGCTCTGCAACAGCAGCTCCACCAGTTGCAGCAGCAGCAGCTCCAGCAGCAACAACTGCAGCAGCTACAGCATCAGAATCTGCAACAACAGCAGCTACAACATCAGCAGCAGCACATGCAGCAGCAGCAGCAGTTGCAGCAGCAGCACCTGCAGCGATTACACCAACAGCATCAGCAACAGCAAATGCAGAATCAGGCGACGCCACACTTAACACAGACATCTCAAACACTACAGCATCAAGTTGCAGCCCAGCAGCCACAGCACCACCAACAGCAACAGCTGCAACAGCAGCCGCTTTTTGGGCACGATCCAGCAGCAGAGAGTTAGTAATTACTGCCTTCTGGTCCTGGAAAAATCAGCTAATGACATGACATAATGTGGGTTAGAATATCAAAACATAATGCTGTATTTACAGTGTGGGATTGTAACACTTAAAAGTGCCATTTGTGGCACGTTTTACTAATTTTTAGGCAAACAGATTTAAATTATAACTAAGGATGATCCAGAAACCTGAAAAGTGACAGCACTGAGAACATTCTCTTTTCAAATATATACTTTATGCCACTAACCTATAAATGACACTAGGAGAATGTCTATGCATAGACATGTATAGAATTGTTTGGGTTTTTTTTTTCCTTTGGAAGAGAGGAAAGGGAGAGCTGTCAAACAGCACAACAACTGGAAAAACAGTTTAGATTCTATGATTTAGGAAATACTAATAAAGAGGATTCAGTATCGGATAGAAAATTGTCATACCTTACTTTGAATTTTGTCCATTCTTTCAGTTCTACAGGCTTATTGATTTGACTTTTCATAGCCAATCTGTATCAAAGAGTAAGTTGTTGTCTTAGGTTTTCCTTCTGCCCCATGAGCCCCACTTCATCCAGGGGAAAAAAAAAAACACCCAGAGCAAAAACACACCCTGAGCTGAACTGTGCCTTTAAACGTGGCTGTCAGCTTTGAAATTTTAAATCCTGCCTTTTCCAGGAAAGATTTGCTCTAAAAATTGAGTGACCTTTATAGCCTGTTTAATAGGAAAGAGCAGTGTAGCAAAACTGTTCTGAGATGAACTCTTCAGACTTGCAAGTATTTAATTTTTTTGTTCTTTTCTGTGCCAAACTATTCTAGTTCCAGAAGAGTATTTCCTACTGGGCTGTGTCTTTGCAATTGCTGATTACCCAGAACAGATGTCTGACAAACAGCTTTTAGCGACCTGGAAACGGGTAAGATTCTGCTGTATTTTTAAAAACTACGATAACATAATGTCATAGTAACTGAATTCTAAAAGAAATCATTGGAAGTATTTCAGCACTTTTCAATTTGCTTTAGGCACCCTTTTGTGTAACGTTTGTGTTACAACCTGAAAACCATTCCCCTGCAGCTGACCAAAAAAGTAATAAACATTCTATAGACGTGAATCCTGGTTGAATTAGGTCTTCAGTCAGAATATTGGCTGAATAAGTTGCAGCCTTAATTGTTTCCTGACTATTAATGCTTTTAATCAGGCAGCTGGAGTGCAGCAAATGTAATATTGCATTGCTCTCTACCGTTAACTTGATTATATAAAAAACCTTTTCTTTTTTTTGCATACATTTTTGGCATTTAGTAGCCTATGAGGTATCCACCTGAGTGAAAAAGATGGAGGAATAGAGTGTTTCTATTTTTTGCCAACTTCTATTTTTCAGAAAAATCTGATTGTTTCCTTTCCTAAATGAGAGGACTTTGATGTTCTTCAGAAACTTCTGATGGATTTTATAGTTGAATTTTCCCTTCAATTTTGCATAATCAAGTAAGCTGTTGACATTTTTAACAGCACTTGTGTTTATTGCTGAGATAGAGTTGAATAGTTCATGAAAAATTGTTTAATAATTATACTGCAAAAAAATAAAAATGAGAAGGGTTTTTATTTTATCTTTATTTTTTTAAATTGATTTTAAAAAAAATAGACTTTTGGTAGCTCATTGAAAAGGTGTGGTGTTTAATTTTGTGTTCTCCATTGTTGTTTTTTTTTTTCCAAAAATACTTTTAAGCTAGGCAACAAACCTTTTTGTTTTTTGGGGGGGAGGGAGGGGTGGGGAAGTGGGGGTTAACTCTTCAGTGAAATGGTGCTAATGGCGGCAGTGTCCTAAAGAGCAGACTTTAATGTAAGGCAGTTTGTTTCTTAGGGTAATCTTAAAATTGTTAAGACATGTTAGAAGTGTTGGGTTTGTTCTCTTACCAGATCATTCAAGCCCATGGTGGGACAGTGGACCCTACCCTTACAAGCAGATGTACCCATCTTCTTTGTGAAAGCCAAGTCAGTAACATGTATGCTCAGGTAAGCAAACTAGGAACGTGTATCCATGCGTGCTCTCATTTTATTACTGGAGGGTAGGGCTTTCCAGTAGGTGCTTCATGCTTAGATTGTAAGGATAAAGTTAAAGTTTTCTATTTTTTTACCATTTGTGTTTTATGGTATAACAAACTTTCATAATGCATGTAATAGATTTATCCCAGAGAACACGAAGGAAGATACTGTGAGAAGAGGGATCATGAGAAAGTAGAGGAAAACAAAAGATTAAAATGGAAGCTTTGTATTATGGGAAGAGTTTGAAATAAAATTAAGATACATTTTGGTTTTAAAAGCTGTTTACACATGTATTCATAGGCTTTAAGAGAAAGGAAGAGATGTATTACAGCACATTGGCTGAACTCAATCTTGAAGAAGAAGAAAATGGTCCCACCTCATCGAGCCCTCCATTTTCCGGTGGCATTTCCACCGGGAGGAAAGCCATGCTCTCAACACGTAAGAAGAAAAAGCTTGCTTCTAATAAATGCTTGGTTCATTGCGTGAGCAGTTAAAATATAGGTAGAAAGCGCTTACTCAAAGCAAAGTGCACATTTTTGTCTCAGAAGATCTTCTTAAGGCCTTGTAGTATATGTGGTGCATACTACCCGGTGATCCAGGGTCTGACTGAGTTCTGAGGGGCCAGGAGTAAAAAACTCTGAATTATTCTCTGAGGAAACAGAGGTGCAAAGGTTACGTGAGTTGTACATAGCAAGACGGCAGGAATCCAAGCTACTTGGTTTTTGACTAACAGCATGTCTCACAGTATATGCTTCCTGTACCATAACCCAATATTTTGAGGGGATTATTTGAGTGTTTTTCTGGGTCAATTCCTAGCAAATACCAGCAAAAAGAAGCCTGTTCTGTTAATCAGAGAACCAGGAGGTTGCAGTTCCAGTAGCCTGTGCAGTGAGGAAGCTGGATTTTGTGGGGTTGAAACATAAACTGGCAGTTGAATTGGTTGCATCTTAAAATAACACTGTGCAACGTGTAAAAAGATGCAAAAATACTTCTTGTCATTGGGTTTCTTTGTGCTGGATGCAGATGTGCCAGAGGACAGCCTTGCTACTAGCAAGTCCGAAAAGGCACGAAAAGAAATGCAGGAATATTAGAATACAACAATGTGCATGTGAACACAGTGGTTAGTAATAAATGGAATAAGTAATAAATGTAGCTCGTTATCAGCAAGAGAATTGCTGTTGCCTTTTTCCTATATAAAAGGAGAGGATGGCAAAAATGAGAGCTTGGCAAGAGTAAGGATGGGAACGGGAGAGGTGGAATTACAGTTCACCACCTGGGATCAGCTGGCACAGTTTATTTGGCTTCATGGCAGGGTAGAGCAGAGCATTCAGGAGATGTTTAAAAGTTTAGAGTAGGGCAGGCAAGTATAAACGTTTCTCTGTCTCCCTGAATAGTGTCAGTGGCAGAAGAAAGGCGGGACGTGCGAGAAGAAAACTAGCTGTGAGCTCTTTCACAGTAAAACTGTAGTCTGTAGGCTTGAAGTGAGAAGAAGGTGACCAGCAAAATGCAAATGGCCCTTCCTGAGTCAGAGCTAGTGCCGAACACCTGAAATGTTTATGCAAGCCGTGTTTTAATTAAGTGCCTGTATGCCACAGTTACAATACTGTATAGTTCATTCTAATGTAAAAAAGTTAGTGACACAAAAACACTTTCAAAGGGAGTGTTTTGTAAATACCATGTTCTATGTTCAGTTATCATTAACTGTCTCTTTCTCTCTGTAGATAATATCTGTGACAGGATTTGTTGATAGTGACAGAGATGACCTCAAACTGATGGCCTACCTGGCGGGTGCCAAATACACGGGCTACCTGTGTCGCAGCAATACAGTTCTCATCTGCAAAGAGTAAGTGGTTTATCTCTGCAATATTCACTGTCTCACTTGCCTGTTTCCAGTTAATGCTTTTCTTGAAGTCAGGCGCTAATTACAACTCATGATAAGAATGTTAATTTTACAATTTGACAGGAATAAACTTGGGGAGGTTTTTTCTTGGACTGAATTACTGCAGACTGTTACATGATAAATTTGGTCTTCTGAAGACCAGCAAAAGAGAATTTCTAAATTTCTAATTCTACTGTTTTACAGTATTCTGTAAGTGATGCTGTTACTTCATCTATAAGTAAACTATTTATTTCTAAAATGCTGGGAGTAGGAAAGTTTAAGTTACATCCAGGTCTAACTTGATTCCATTCACAGCAGAAATGCTTCCCTAATTGACTTATTCTACCACATAGAGCTAAAGTAGTTTTTCAGATTATCTACTTTCTTACAGTTAAAATAGATAACAGGCCAACACAGAAATAATGGTATTTTAGGCTTCTTGTTAGAAATTGCTACTTTTTTAGTAAAATATTTTTTTTTCTTCATCTGTGAACAATAAGGGCCAGTGGATTGAAGTATGAGAAAGCTAAAGAGTGGCGAATACCATGTGTAAACGCGCAGTGGCTCTGTGACATACTGCTGGGAAACTTTGAAGCGCTGCGGCAGATACAGCACAGTCGGTATACAGTATTCAGTCTTCAGGATCCTCTTTCTCCTAGTCAACATCTAGTTCTAAACCTTTTGGGTAAGAGTGTCAGTCCCAAAACCCCATGTTCTTGTAGCATTTATTTATGTCCCTGTTCAATCAATAGCAGAATGTGTCTTCTGTAATAAATAACTTTGCAATGGTTTAATTTTGGTTTTGTTCTTCGTTTCCTAGATGCTTGGAGAGTCCCATTAAAGGTATCACCGGAACTTCTCATGGTATGTTGAATTATTGTATATAGACAGCTATTTTTGTAAGATTGCTCTTTAGTGTTTCTAATGTGTGAGCCCGTGTCTATGGTGTATGCAACAAGCCAGAGGGACTTACACAGAGCTGTACTCAACCTCCTGGCTTTACTTCCTCCTGGTGTTCTCTCCGTTTTATTTTGAGAAATCTGAGCAACAGTCTTTGCAAAGCTAAGAACTTGCACTACCATGTACAAAATCAAGTTCCTTCTGAGACATCTTGAGCTAGTGCTTCACTCTTCAATTTTTACAACTGAACTTTAGAAAAGGCTTGGTATTTTTTGAGTCAGTACCTAACACTGCCTGAAAATCAGTCCACAGAAAGGTTTTCAAGGCAAAGCACCGAAAATCAGTAAGAATTCTGTTACAGCATTGACAAAACAGATAATGTAAGTTAAGGGTGGAACTACTTTATATCATCTCTTTGAAATATTCTAAGAACTAAAACCATGGGCGCATATACTACACATTTTATAATTTTAAAACATGGTCTGCTTTAAAAAGTGTATTTGATAACACTGGAAATAACAGTAGTATAAATTACCAGTAAGGATAGGATGAGTGTACCTTACAAAAGATACAAAGCATTTCGGTTTTGTCACTTAGTGTATTCTCTGAATTGAAACATGCCAAGCGTAGAGACAGGTGTAAGAGCTGAGGTGGAAACTGCAGCTGATCTTCCAAACTGTTCCCGTGTTCTGAACATGCGGAAAACTGTTTCGGATTTTGTACTGTAAGTTCTCTTCCCATTTCAGATTTGTACTTGACAGATAACTGTTTTCACAGTTGTGTCTGTCCTGATGTAGGTAAATCTCAGCTTGAGCTAGTGAGCTGGCGGTGCGTTGGTACAGCAGATGACTGTCAGATAACGCTTTATATTGCACAGAAAGGTTTTTGCCCTATCTCTCGTGTTGTGGATCTCTTCTTATATCAGTTGGGTTTTGTACTTTTCAGAAAAGAGGAGCTTAATTATTGTCATAATTTGTACTCATACTTTAAATGGGGTCTGGGCACTATTTGTTGTTTTAATACCTTTCAGCTTTAGAAGTGGTTATGTCTATAACCCTGGCCATAAATTTGAAATGCTCTTCTGCTTATAGATCCCTGCTTTGTAGGGCTGTAGGAAACTAATTTGTAGGAACTTAACTGCCTTTAAAAATTGGTGTACTTCATATTTTCCTGAAGAAGGATACGTTCTACTAGTGGCAAAATAAAAAATCCTTGAAGAGATTCAGTGTGCACTATTAATATTTAAAACAGCTTTTAAATACCTCAGTGCTAGGTTTGTTGCCACCACCATTTGTGCCCCTATGCAGTTGAATTTTTAAATTGTGTGTGTGCCTTCTATGTGTGACTTGGAGCAGGTGGTAGTCCATGTTTTGTCTTCTGTAGCAAATGGAGAGAACTTAAAGGGTCAGAAAGCCTAATTTAGTACCTCCCTTTCGCTATGTCCTACTGTGGGCACTCTCTCTGCCTGTGTGAATTGAGGATCTCGTAACTTAGATTAAAAAGAGACTTGTGGAAGTAGTCTTGTCCAGCTCCCTGCAGGATGCCCATGTATGAAATACAATTTGGTAATAGAAAATGCTGGTAATGTGGAGGTGTCAGACAAGGTAATTTCACTGCCTTCACAGTAGTTGTTTCTTGTTTGTCCTGGGATTTGAAGTATGAGGTCCTCTTAAGGACACCTGTCTATCACACGGTGTTGGTGCCATTTGCCCTTTGCATTTTCATGCAACTTTCATTTCATAGTTGAAATGTCTATCACAAAGTCAGTGCACGGGCTCTTCTTTCCAACCCCTCTTGGTAGTGATTGTCCAGCATAAAACCACGCATCCCTGAGAGCAGGGAACAAACCCCGTGGCCTGCTCCTCCTAAAGGCCTGTCCTCACAGCAACGCTGCAATAATATTGCCTGTGCCTTTAGCATTCCTCGTTAATTCTCAGGTGTAATTCGAAGGTTAAGAAGCTCCTGCAAGTAAGAGCTGTGGTTTCAAGATCCTCAGGCCAGGGAGAGCCTAAAAGCTGGATTTCTCTACTCCTGGGCAAATGCTTTAGTGGCTGCTCTAGAACTGGAGAGGTCTATCCAGTGAGTACCTGAGCATCCACTGGAGCTTCTCTTTCTTGAGTTAGGGAACTCAAGCATTTAAAATGCAGGTGCCAATATTGTAGTCTTCGTGTATTTGACAAATAGACAGTTTTTTCAGTCTTTGCTCATTTAATTCTTTGGGTTTTCCGTATATGATTGACAGCTTTATTTAACAAAAAAAAGCCCCACACTATTTTACTAGTTGTACACTTAAATATTGACAGAACTTTGTGGAGAAGCTTTGGTTAATGCTCAGCTTTGCTCTTCAGTCAGTGTGTAAGGAGTAGGTGCACCAGCACATTCAGTAGCGTGTCTTTTTCATTTGTGTTTAATTTTCTAAGATATTCTCGGGATATCAGTATAGAGTTTTCTCCTTTCAGAACAGAAGCTGCTTTCCCTGCTCAATTCAGATATAAACATGTAGATGATCTAATTGCAGGGTGTGAGGTTGCCTTTGAAACCAAAGCAAAATGAATCCAGTCTTCAGCCATCAGCCAAAAGACCAAGGTAAGAAGAGTGTGCAATCAGTGCCAAAAGTCCTTAATTGACCTTTCCACAGACGTGTCAGCTGGCCATCAGTCTGTTTCCATCCTTTGCCCCGCTAATTGAAATAAATATCAATGGTTTTTGCATATTTCCAGCTACTTGACTGGCAGGAATAAAATAAGTAACTAGAGAGTGAATAATAACTACAGATTGAGTTTGTAAGAGAACTGTGAGAGAACAGAAGCAGGAGAAAATATCCTGTTCTCAGCATAGCAATTTTTTTTCTTCTGGAGATTGATCCAGCCTAATTCTCATTCATCTGAGTGCTTCCATTGATTCAAGTAGCAAGAGTGTGCTTATGTAGTTTTAAAACAATAATAATACAGCTTTGCACCCAAGCTTCACGTTCTGCTGTATCTCATGGATTTTTGTAGGCTTGAGGACCTACCACCACCTACTAAGAAACTCACCCCAGAATTGACACCGATGGTGCTCTTCACAGGATTTGAACCTATGCAAGTTCAACAGTACATTAAGGTGACTTTCATGCTCATCTCTTGTGAACTACATTGAAACATCTGTGAACTTTTTGGTTTTTTGATGTTGAATTTTTGCTATCTAAGACTTGATTGGGAAACATCTAGTGGATAGAACCCTGTATTTACTGGGGCTGAGGTTAAACCGTAGATTTATGTGAAAGGAGCTTTATTTGGTAACTGCTGCTTTAGTTAACTACTCTGTGCTTCTGTGCTACTTGTTTGTTGCTTCCATGTGATTATTTAAAAAGCAAGAAGGACCCTTCTGCATTTGTTTTGAAATCAGCAGATTTCATGACCAAATTTAGATGGGAAATGTTTTGATGGTTCAACTGGATGAGACCCAAAATTCTTCTAATCTAGTTGTTAACCCGTAATGCCAAACGCTTCAAAGAAAGCTGATGCCAAAGCTTATGGCAGGTGTGAGATAATAAGTTCCCATGGAAATTTTGTTCTGTTCCCTAATAAAGCTATACCAAAACTTACCTCTAAATAACGTATAACATTCTTGTAAGGCTTTATTCCAAAAGATTTTTTCATTTTTGTTATTTGTCATGTGTTAACAGCTTTGAGGCACAGGGGTTTTTAACTGCTGACCTCAGTAGTGCACAAAAGATCCTGCCACTGATGCCTGTTCTGGCTTATCAAGAGTAAATGAGATCTAATCAGTGTGCTCAAAAAGAACTAGTATCTTCTTTATTATACCTAAACTTGTTTTTAAAGTAATAAAAACTTGGGTGTTTTTTCCCTTGCAGTGCTTGCATTGGAAGGTTGGTGTTTTTCAGTACGTCACATAAAGCCCCAGTGTCAGCTCCTCATTCTTTATAGTGGTGGTACCAGGTTAATTATATGGAGAATTTGTTTTGATAACAACTATGTCTCACTAATGTAATAAATGAACTTCAGCCTCAAGGCTTGTGAATTTAAATCTAAACTTGGAAGTGATGGATATCATCAAGACCTTTCAGAGTTTGGGTACCTCACCGAGGCTGGATGCTTCTCATTGCCTTGAGATGGAGGGGAGGGGTGATCTTTTTTCCTGTATGCCCAAAGAGGTCCTCGAACATCAGGATGGAAACCTTACAAGATCTGCAGTCCTAGGCATATGCAGTGTTTGAGGTGAACTTGTATTAACTATGGAAATCGCAGCCTTTGCCTTTCGTTAGGTGTACAAATGTGGTGTTCAGAATGTGTTTATACATATCCTGAAGGAGATGAATAGTAGAAAGGGTCAGTGTCACTGAATAACACTTTTGCATATCATCTTTATGCAAACCATCAAAGTAAGCCAGCATGGTAAAGAAAAGCTGAAGACATTGTCCCTGTCTATCCTGCTTGTTCCTTATTATCGGAGCGGTGCAGCAGGGTGCCAGAGATCTCTCAGGGCTTTTAATAACCCAGTAAGTCTTCTCGCTTGGGTGACTCCTGATGACTGTTGCAATAAAATCACCCCAATATGTTAAATATTTTTATTTAAAGATATTGGTGGGATTTCTTTTTTTTTTTTTTTTGTACAAAATGCTTGTCATAGAAAATCAGAAATCCATGGTGCATAGATACTGAAACTGTCCAAATATTTCTTCATTCTTTAAATTTTTATGAGAGGAAGCACTCTAGTTGTAACTAACACCTGTGGTAATTCGATGTGCTTCACCAGTTGATTAGTTGTATTGTTAATCCCTTCCGATAATGACTTGTATCTTAACTGACAAGATAAAAACTGGGAAGAAATAGTTTGGATTTGGTAGTTTAAACCAAGTGGGGTAGTTATTCAATATCATCAAAAATACATATGGAATTAGTGTATTTAAAGAATACATGTTTTTCATGAGTTGCTTTCCTCTTCAAAGAAAAGACTAGCAAAATTACCTTTACTGTAACTACAGGATGTATTACAACTTCCACAGAAAAAAGCAAATTCATTACATTTTCTGCTTGCTTAAATTTAATAGCATGTTTCACTTAATTTCACTTAATTTTAATTTGTATCTCCTTGCTGGAAAAAAAAAAAAAAACAACCCAAAACCCCAAAGAGAAAAACTGCAGAGGCGGAGTGTAGCTTTTTGTTTTGCCAGATTAAATTTATGTCTGGAAATTCAATGCTCTACATTCTGTCCTTTAATCACTTTTAGTAATGGAATGATGTTATACAGAATTCTCCTACCTTCAGTGTTTCGTTAGGAGCTTAGTTTTATTTGATTGTGAGGTTATGATTAATGTTTTTTTTCCTACACTTTTAAAGGACTATTCTGTGTTTGTACAAATTTCAGAAACTGTATATCCTTGGAGGTGAAGTAGCAGAATCTGCCCAGAAATGTACCCATCTAATTGCCAGTAAAGTGACCCGAACTGTCAAATTCCTGACAGCGATTTCTGTAGTCAAGCACATAGTAACTCCAGAGTGGTTAGAAGAGTGCTTCAAATGCCAGAAGTTTGTGGGTAAGTTCAACTAGTATTAATTTATATAGTAAACTCAGAGTTTGCTGATTGAAGGATGAGAAGGGAGTGTGCATATTTTTGACTTCTCCAAGTAGTGTCTCTTTGCCAGTTTTCTGGAGAGGTCAGTATTGACGGTAGAGATTTTAAGCCTACAGCAAATCTGACAG
This sequence comes from Nycticryphes semicollaris, assembly GCA_013400055.1. Lineage (NCBI taxonomy): Eukaryota > Metazoa > Chordata > Aves > Charadriiformes > Rostratulidae > Nycticryphes > Nycticryphes semicollaris. The sequence continues at coordinate 50,426 of VXBJ01006997.1, forward strand.
GCATAGTTAAGAACTCATACTGTGTTTAAACAATTACACTAGCCTAATTTGTGTTTCACTTGAGGTAGAAGCTTATGTTTGTATCATTAAATAAAGCTGTCATGAGAAGAAATCGTGTATTTTTTTATTAAGTTCTTTTTCAACAGAACATTTTGTTTCATTTAATTTTCATTTGATTTAATACAGTTTCTTTCTGTTAAATGAAGTAACAAAATACTTTTAAAGTTGACTTTAGAGTGATTAAGTAGTTGGATGTTGTCAAGCGTATTTCCTTCTCGTCTAGCCATTTGCAGATCTGAAAACAAAAGCATTTGGGGTTTAAATATTATTTTTTTCTAAAATGTTAGTTGTAAGGAACTAAGCCACTATTGGAAATGCAAGAAATACATCTAGATAATGAAAATTAATTAGTCTAGTACCATAACTCTGTGGGAATATGTCGACTTTGTGTCTGCACTGCTTTTCTGTTCACAGTTGAACAGAAAAAAGATGGTCTAAGTCTACATGACAAAAGTGTTGGATCTGACCAAAGTCTTCATAAGGCTGATGATTTGGTTTTGATTGTTTCATGCTTTTTATTAATTTGTTTGAAAGGAGCAAATAGACAACATTGCTGCCTAACCATCAGAAAGACTTAAATTTATGAGTAATCAACCAATAAACCAGCAAAAGTTTTTATAACACTGGAGAGGGCAATTTGCTTGGTTTCAGCATCAATGAACTGAGGAATCAAACCACTTGAAAGGTGTTAGAAAGATAAAGGAGGTCTGGGGATAGAGAAGGATGACTCTTTTATCTAGGACTTGAAGTACTTTACTTGTCTACTGAAATTGAGATGATTTTGTGTTTTGTATGTTTTTTTATTGTAATTTCATATTTCTATTTTACTGTAAACTTAGTTTTCTTGAATTAAATGTGATTTAGAAATATATTTGACAAAGCTTTTTGCGGAAAGAGAAGTTAGGATTGAAATTCCATCCCTAAAAATAAAAAGAAAAGAAAAAGAAAAATCAGCTGAATAATAGGAGAAGGGAAATAAATGAAAAGTTTGTTCTGTTAAGGCTGTGTGAGGAATTGAACATGGTTTCTGGGCTCCCACAGGTTGTCACAGTGATTTGAACCTGAACTTCATCATTCTGCTCCTTTCTTTGTAGAGAATCAACAACTAAAAGTTCACAACTTCCTTCAATAAGCTACAAAAAGGTTCTTTATAAGACAGCGGTTGCTGCTAAATACACAAGTGTATAATTCTCCAAGTAATTGTGGGTCATCCTTGTGAGACACCTAATAACAGGCAATATTATAATAATGTAAAAATTAGTGTTTACCATTTAAAGTCACCCTCCCACTAAGGTTTTCTGATCATGCTAGATCTTGGGTTACATGGATGTTTTTGCCTTTCCTGCATTACATCATCAATCTTTCTTTTTCAGATGAGCAGAACTTTGTGCTGAGAGATGCTGAAGCTGAGGTACTTTTCTGCTTTAGTTTAGAGGAGTCTCTAAAGAGAGCTCAAGTCGCTCCACTCTTCAAGGTAAGCAGTTTAGAAGAACATTTAAATACTTGGAGCTTTTCAGTGTATTTTTTTCAGCATTAGGACCACGGCTTTTGTAGTCAGGGGCAATAAAATAGGTAAGCACAGAAAATGAAGAATTTGTTGTAAATTTTACTTTTTCCTTTATGCCTATTTCCTGCCTAAGCATGGGGATGGATCTAAGCCTTCTAACTGACTGGATCCTGTAGATGTGAATAAAACATGCTCAGTGTCTGCTCCCTTACAAAATTACAACGTTGCTCTATTACTTGTAAAATCCACTCGTGGGAGGCACTTTTCTTTTTTTTAATAGTAGCCACGTAGTCAAAGCACTTGCTTTTAAAAACAGGGGTCAAGAGAATGAGTTGGCACGTCGGCCTCAGGGAGTTGTAGTCCCGTTCTGCTTGAAGACTGCAGTCACCACCAGGCTGTTTGCTGGGGTGATGCAAGATGGTTTTCATGCCCCTGGTTAAAACTACGTTACAGTTCAGAGAGGTACCTGAAGATCCCAGTTGCCAGAGATTCTCCAGTGTAACTGACTTTGAGACCTTTCCTTGAGGCAAACCACTTAAGGGCATTTTTACAGCTTGTAATGAATAGGAATCTATGTCTTTATTAAGTTTAAATAATACATTTAACTCGGTTTTGTGGTCTAAATAGTAAAATGTTTTTCTTTTTTTATTCCTTGCTGGTAAACTGATAATGTGCTTTCACCTGATCACCTGTATCAGTCTCAGTTAAGCAAGTAGGATGTATTTTGTTAGAAAGTAATACATTGGCTCTTAATTAAAAGCTGAAAATTCTTTTGCAACACTTTGAGATATCCCTGTGTTTGAAGAAGCAAAGAGCACTGTTGCTCCTATATGTTTTACCAAGCTACAGTTAACTTTTTTGGGTTTTTTTCTTTTTGGTTTGGGGGTTTTTAAAATTATTGTTATTTTTTATTTTGTGGGGGTTTTGTTTGGTTGATTGGTTTTGGTTTTTTTCTTTTTTTTTTGAACCACAGTTTAATCTCTGGTCATTTGAAGGTTTCCTGCTTGCTGTTTCAGAGGTCTTGAAGTAATCATCCCTATGCTATTCAAAATTGTGAGTTTGTCCCTACAGGGAAAACAGATCAGTGGCAATTAAGAACTCAACAGCTAATGAATTCATTGCCATAAGGTGTGGTATCTAACACCACTTTACAAAGCTTGCCCTGTGATTGTATAAGAGAATAATCCCACGATAATAGAACACCACCTCGCAGAAATCAGTTAACAAAATAAGGCTTTTTCTTATTTTTTCTCTTATCTTTTTTTTAGGGAAAATATTTTTACATTACACCTGGAATTTGTCCCAGTCTTTCCACCATGAAAGCTATTGTGGAATGCGCAGGAGGAAAAGTATTATCTAAACAACCTTCTTTTCGAAAACTCATGGAGCATAAACAGAATAAGGTGTGTACAGTGTTGCTTTCTAAAATGTAGTGGGTAATACCTTACTGTGCTATCCTGAGCTTATAATTCATTTATTTTGTTTAGAGTTTGCCCGAGATAATCTTGATTTCCTGTGAAAATGATCTTCACTTATGCCGAGAATATTTTGCAAGAGCCATAGGTATGTATAAGCTATCCACGTAATTTGAACAGTATTGCTGTTGTTTTGATCTTTTTATTGTTACTATTTTACAAGTAGATGTCTTCTGAAGCTTTTAAGTAACAATAGAAGAATATGTGGTCTGTCCTGCAAAGCACAGAGAAATCTGAGCCGGCTTTTTTGCTGGGTATTCCTGATACGGGTATTTTATAGCCAGGTCACCATAAATCTTTGGAAGGGTAGGCTTGAACCTGAGGCTTCTATCCTGCCTGAGGCAAAATTACTGTCATCAAATTAATTGGAAATTTGGGGATTTTTCACTTCATCTGTCAGTAGAACCCCAAGACGTGCCGTATTCACACTGGAAGTCTAGTGCAGTGTGTGATGGGAAGCAGCAGGGAGCGATGGGGCAGCCTCTCCCTTATGCCTTTGCGTGGAGAGGGGAAAAGTCCAGAATGGCCCCTCCTCAGGCACGTGCAGAATGAAGAAGAGTGTGGTGTTTGCAGGTTATAAAATCTATGCGTGTTTTGATATTTCCAGATGTCCACAACGCTGAGTTTGTCCTGACTGGGGTACTTACTCAAACACTGGATTATGAATCATATCCTTTTTGTGTAAAGGCTGCCCTCTGCTTAGGGAGCTGTGGTTTACTGAAAGTTGTCCTTAATCAGGAACTAATTATTCATAATGTTTCAGGACGTGTAATGTTTACTTGATAGGAGGGTGGTTTACTGAAAGTCTTTCTTAATTACAAACTAATTATTTATAATGGTTTAGGATGTGTAATGTTTACTTGATAGGAGAGTAGTTTAAGACCCAGAAACCTAGCTTAAATTCAAAGTGGAGTTAATTTTTGATAGGAAATACTTCAGTGGAGGTGGGAGTCAGGGTTGTCAGAAAGTCACAATACTAGAATATGAAGGAACAGGAAAAAAGCTTGTCCCCAAGGAAAATATTTGTCACGAGTTACTTGCAAGTGAGGAAAATAGCTTTTTACTGAGGACTGTAACCACTGCTTGATAAATGGAGTGTAGGAGCCAGTGGGGGGGGGTCTATGTATTTATGTATGTTTTTTATAAAAGTTCTATTTTGCAATTATTTCTTCAAGTTGTTCTTCCTTAACAAACGTACATATAAATTTACTTGATGGATAGTAAAATGCCTTACTGCTTCGGAATCCTTGGAGCATTAAATCTAGCTGTTCAGCCATTGTACAAAGCAACTGAAACTTCCTGTGGATGCTGTTTTCCAGCTGTTTTCCTAGGGATGATGAGCAGTTTAAAGCAGGAAAGCAAAAATAAACTGCATCTTTTTTAGGATGTGTGATTTTATTACGCTGAAACATAATTTACTATGTTTTGTATTATACTACCATTTTAAAAGAGCCCACTTTAGCTATCAAGATTAGCCTGTTTTTAAACATTTTAACGTAAATTATGGTACTTCAGCCAAAAGTGTAATTTGGATGTAAAAATAAAAGGGCTTGCTATGTATTAAATTATGGATGTTGAAGATGAAAATGTTTTGTACTTTATTTTTATTTCTTATACTCTATTTTCTTTTATATTGATATTTTGCCCACATTTTAAATAAATGTACTTTTAAATGTTTTACTCTATATTTTAGTGGTGGTTCATTTTTTTGAATACTGTGCACCAATGGCACTCTGGTAAGAGTAAATTACTCAAATCTTTTTCTGAGCAATGTAAAATTATTTTAAGATTATTTTACCAGGTATGTTTTAATATATGAAATCCCAGTGCTTTAAAGGGAAAGCGTTGTAAATGTATATATGTGTTTTTACTGCAACAAAGAAATAGCTTGAAGGAAGGAAGAAGATATAAACCCGCATATTACGCTGTTGTGGTAACTTTTGTTTGTATAGTGAGTTTTGCTAAATAAATATTAAAAACCAGTCTCCCAAATCTATATTCAGTTTTATTTCCTAATACACACGCAATTTTAATAATCTGAATTTGCCATTATTACCAGTTTAGATTCTAGCAGATGAAAAAGTTATCCTAAAAGGACATATTCTCTGATCAGCAAAGCCATTAAACTCCGGCTGGGGATTGCAGATACCCACTTCTTCCTACGTCATCAAGTGTATTGCAGCACCTTGTGAATCATTCACAGAGCAATTCAAAAGACAAGATTTAAAAAAAAGAATAATACTTTAAACAATAACTTATCGTGCTCTTTTTTCCAAACATTTTGTATTTCTATCCAGAACCATTTCACAGAGAAGCATTTACAAATACAGTATCATTAAACTGAGGCAAGATGCTGCTTTTAGCTTATGCAAAGCTTTCTACAGAGAAATTAATTTCAGATCTCTATTGTGCTATGGCTTAAAAGGTAAATCCACCTGACACTTGGCTACTATTTGTGTTGCCTTTCTTCCCACGCCTCAGTTCGACAAAGTGCTTAAGGAAATGACAGATTCAAGCTGTAAAACCAGTGGGAGTAAGTTTCAAGGTGAGCGGAGTCCCACAGAGGTCAGCACCCTGCCTCTTGCCTGTTACTCTTGGCTCTGGGTTCCTTTCCTGACTTACTCCTGTATTTGGTGCTTCTGTTGTAATCGATACACGGGGCTAGAGGATGGTAATAGGAATGGTAAAATTGCCATCAGTGCTACTTTTGGCAAGGTGACAGAATGTAGTACGTAAGAATGTCGTTACACTTTGGCTAAGGATGGTTTTAGGTGCATCAGGGGTATGGTACAGGGTGGAAGAAAATGCTACTTTCCCCAGCTGTCATTTTATAACAACAGTCATGTGCTGCTTCTTGGTGTGATGCTCAGCTCTCCCTCACACGGTTTCTTCTTCATTAGGAGATATGTTGAAAAACACTCTTCAATGTGGAGACCTGAGGTTGGAAGCTGATGACGTGATTTTTATACTTTAACTTTTAAAAGTAGTAAAAAAAGTGGTAGTTAATTTGTTGGCTGATGAGTTATGCAAATGACTTAAATTGTTCAGACATGTAAACCTACCTGGCAAGTCTGGTCTCCCTTCTCTGTCAGTGGAAGGGGAGAATGTCTCTAAAACCTGACTTAAAGACGCCTGCAGAGAGCTTTTTAACAATTTAGCATCTTTTAGCAGTTTAGCTAACTAGTTATGTACATCTTTTAGAATACAGAAAAAGGTGAGAGAAATCCCACCCTAAAGAACTTCAATAATGCATTGCACAAATATTATTTTATTTTATTTTTTTAGTGTAGGAAAAGATACACCCTTTTTTTTTTTTTATTAATCCTGTCAAACTCACTTATTAGAATGTGTAATGCTGAAATTACCTAAATTGATTAATCTCTACATGGCTTGAGACTTCCTTCATTTTGCTAGTTACCAGGTGGCAAAAAGTTTTTTGGATGCCTTTTCCTTTAAAACCAGTATCAGCTGTTGTAGTTTTTTGACTTTTGGAAATGTCATAAGTAAAACTTCTTCCCTTGAATAAACACTTCCTACGTGTCTGCATCTTGGGCTGCATCAAAAGAAGCGTGGCCAGCAGGTGGAGGGGGGTGATTCTGGTCCTCTACTCTGCTCTCATGAGACCTCACCTGGAGTATTGTGTCCAGCTTTGGAGTCCTCAACACAGGAAGGACATGGTCTTGTTCGAACAGGTCCAGTGGAGGGCCACGAAGGTGAGCAGAGGGTTCAGAGGGTTGGAGCACTTCTGTGAGGACACGGTGAGAGAGCTGGGATGGATCAGTCTGGAGAAGAGAAGGCTACAGAGAGACCATACAATGAATGGCCTTCCAGTACCTGCAGGGGACTACAGGAGAGCTGGGGAGGGACTGTTTGTCAGGGGGTGTAGCAATAGAATGGGGGTTTTAAATTGAAAGAGGGGAGATTTAGATTGGACACCAGAAAGAAATTCTTTCCTGTGAGGGTGGTGAGACACTGAGAAGTTGCCCAGAGATATTGTGGATTCCCCATCCCTGGAAGTGTTCAAGGTCGGTCTGGATTGGGCTTTGAACAACCTGATCTAGTGGGAGGTGTCCCTGCCTATGGCAGGGGGGTTGGAACTTGAGGACCCTTAAGGTCCCTTCCAGCTCTAACCATTCCATGATTCAACGTCTCTTCTGTGTGCCTTACAAATGATGAATTGCCGTATCAAATGTAAGCGCTAAAAAGGGATGCGCGCAGGTGATGAGTCAGGGACGCTGTTTAAACTGTGCGTGAAATCAAACACGAGGCAGATGAATTTGCAGGACCGGGTTCTAGAAGCTGAAACAGCTTTCTGCTGAATGAAGCTCAGCACGGAGGGAGAAGAGGCAGAGAGAAGCCAGGCTTGGAACGTGTTAGTAGGTTCCACCTCAGCAACCTGAACTGCTAGACTCCATAACACGTTTATGCCTCACTTTTTTTAGGATTAGCTTCCACATTTTCTACAACAAAGCTGTGTTGAGGATATCTGACACCTTTGCCAAAGAGGTAAGAGACGTGTGAACGCAACAGCATCTGAAAGGTCTTTAGGAAAACTCTCCAGAATGCTGTCAGACAGTGCATGGAGAAGCTTGAAGAAAACCAAAATGCAATCATGGAACAAATGAACCCCGTGGGAAACGTGAATGGTAATGCATCTGCTTCATCATCAGTGGAGACAGTGTGTTTTATTTAGCCAACATGCAAGTATGACTGATTTGATTAACCTTTCAATTAGAGTCAAAAACAGAACCTGCCAAGAAATAGTCTTTCAGGAACCACAGGAGCTGTCCGGAGCCAACTGGCTCGCGCAGATGTTACTGGGTGTGTGAGTAGTGAGAGAGAGAGAGGATTTGATGAAATGTGCTGAGACTGGGTTGCTGTTACAAATATGCTTTTCCTTTAGTGGAAGGTTATCATACTGTAGTGTCTATTTGATCCCGTCTCCTGTACTCGGGGGGGTAAAAAATAGATGCCTTCCATGTTGCTCAGTTGCTTGCAGAAGTGTTAGGTCCATAATATGAGCCTATGTTCTTTGTAGCAAATCTGTCCTGATACAGCAGTTATTTATAGATAAATGTAGAACGTGTCTGTGATAGCGGAGACATTCCATTGCTTAGGGAGCTGCTGGAAGTCAGGGAGACGTGGCCTCCACTCGTTATGCTGCATCTTTCTTTGCTGTGACTCATAAAGGAGAATTGTAGAAGTCCAGCTAGAAGAGACCTGTGGAGATCCAGGTGAGTTTTCAGTATCTCAAAGGGTAGAGATGCCACAACCTCTGTGGGCATCCCATTTCTGTTTTTTGCTACCCTCAAGCTAATAAATGAACCATCCTCATACCTGGTCAGAATGTCCATGGTTCCACAAGTGGCTGTTGAGTCTAATTTCATACCCCTGCACCTCCAAGAAGAGTCAGGCTCTTGCATCCTTTCTGCCTTCCTGGTGGGTAGTTGGTAAGTGGTGGTAAGACCTTCTGCTCTTCAGGCTGAGCACACTCTGCTCTCAGCCTCTGATTGCACGTTGTATACTTACACCCCTTAATTGTCTTGATGGTCTTCTGCTGGACTTGCTCCATTGGTCATTGTCTTATGATATGGGGGAGTCAAAAACTGAGAAAAGAGAAAGACATTTTTGGCCTTTTTGGCTTTTTCATGTCTTTCATCACCGGATCCCTTGCCACATCGGGCAGCAGGCTTTTTCTTTCCCTTTTGGCCGCTGATGTATTTGCAGAAGCCTTTCATGCTGCCTTTCACATCTCTTGCGAGTTTCAACTCGGGCTGAGCTACTGCTGAATAAAAAATCAACCGCACATTTCAAGCTGTGTAAGACATCTGAGTGGAGCAGGTAAGCCCCGGAACGGATGTGTTTAGGAAGGTCGTGCAACTTTAATCTTTACACAGCTCTACTATTAAAAATTCATCAAACATTTTCTAAGCGCGGTTTAGTTTGTTTGTCCTACCTCGAGGTGGAAGAGTAGGCAAGAAGACAGTTCTGGTGGTGTTTATATATTTTATCTTTAAATACGATGCCCCAAAAGGTGCTAGACTACATAGACCGTGTTAGATAATTTCTGTCCATAAAAAGGGTAATTCTTAAGATTCAGGGAGAAATTTGCACTGAGAGTGGCGAAGCAGGGAATAAAACCTAGTTAAATTAAAGTTCTCATCTTGACAACCAGTCAAAGCCCACTCCCTTTCCCCTTTCTTCTGCTTGTTCTCTGCTGCTCAGAGCAAGAATAAAGAAATACCAAAGCGGCAGAGTCGGAGAACAACAGAAGAAAGAGAACATGCAGCAATGAAACAAGTAGAGGCAGGTTGACTCCTAGGAGAATGAACTTTTATAAATGGGTTTTCTTAGGGGTGAATTTTCCTACAATTTCTCTGGAATAGCGGTAATGAATGCCAAAAAATGATAATAAGGAAGTTGTGGATGTGTTACACTGTTTCGCTTTCCTGCAGGGCTGCAGGACTGAGAGAGGCAGTCTCCAAAATTATTCCTTTTCCGTTCTGCAAATTGTGCAGGAAGCACTGTAGGCCGCAGGCACTTCCTTCTTGTTGCTTTCTTAATCTTCAGGGTTCGTGCTGGTGTTTAAGAAAAGACTACTTTCCTAGTGTTAAGGTTCCCAAAAGTCCCTGAGCCTGGCTAGTGCTGTGGCCTGTACAGACCACGGACCAGCAGCCCTGAGACTAGTGGTAGGTAGCCAGCCCGTTTCATTCTGATGATGATGATGATACTTCCACTGTCAACATCCTGAGCTTGCTGCTCATCCAAGCTCTTTGGATAGAGGGGATACGATCTGTGCACTGGCTGTTCAGGGAAAAATGGGCTATGCTAGCACCTAAGTGGGTTGGGAAAGTGCCGTCTCCTTCTTAAAAAAAAAGCAGTCTAATGTCTTTTGGATATAGAACAGGCCACTCTCAAGGGAAAGGCGTGCTTGAGAAGATTCCTCAGTGGGATACAGGAGCTTTCCCCAGAGGAAGCCAAGTGGGGAGTGACTATCTGAGCCCTTGGGAGATGCTCAGAGCTCTGCCAAGGGAATCTTAACCCGCGGAGTATGTATGCAGACAAATGTGAAGAGTAAGAGGTGCTTGGAAAAGTATTCCCTCCCTTATCAATGTGGTACATCTCCGATCCTCAAGCAGTGTTTTGGCAGAAGGAGACCGGGCTGTGTTTGCCAGGGCAAAGCAGGGTGTAGTCATGGGGCACCCCAGTTCAGACAGGGACATTTCCTCATAGCAAGCTATGCCAAAAAGGAAAAAAAAAAACCCAAACAAACAAAAACCCAACCCTATTTTAAGTTCCAGAGGTCAAATTTTATTAGTATATCAAATAAAACACTTCTAAGTGCAGCAGCTACATCAAAGAGAAAGGAAATGAAACACAGGTTTCCCTCCCTGCTCTCTATGGCTGATCCTCACTTGATTTCATTCAGCTCAGGGTTGTGATAAATTGCATAGCCCTTTCTGGTGGGCAGGAAGGTTCTCTTTCCAGATATTAAAAATACCTTACTAACCAATGAATACTTCTTCACTGTTTTCATGGCATTTCGAATTTGGTATTTAAATTTGATGATAGACTGGCAGCATCTTGTGGGCAACTACTCTATCCTACAATCCCGTTGTGAGAGAAGACAGACAAATGGCTTTGTCAGAAAAGCTCCGTAGTTGAGCTACATTCAGGAAGGCAGGGTTAATCCATGAGGCCCAAAACAACGGGAGCCCATCAGATATTTTCTGTTCTGTAAAGTGATTAAATATTTTCAAAGGAGAAAAAAAAAAAGCAGGGGGCAGAGAGAAGAGTTTGATTTTTTTTTTTTCACATGATGATGGTGGCTTCCAGCCCAGCATGGAGAAAGGCAGGCTGGAGCCACTGGGCCAGCTTAGAGAAAGGTGTGAATTGCAGATGAACTCGCTCTAAGGTTCAAACCCGAATATTGCTGGAGCTACAGAAAAACTACAGCTGAGTGTGGTTTTGTGCTCTAAGCCCAGCTGGAGGGCAGCATGGGGGAGAGACCCCGCAGGCATGACTGAAATGCAGTGGGAGGAGAAGAGGAATCAAAACACAGATGTATTCTTCCTCTTCCAGCATCCTTCGGCTGAGAGGCTTGATGGTTACAGCTCACATCACCTAAGGAGAGAACTCGGAGGAGCTGTGATCTAAGACATATTTAAATCACATCTTTAGCAGAGTTTCAAACATGGAAAACATTTTTTTCCTGTTTCTGACTGCCTGGACTGAGTGAGAATGAGACTCATCTCCCTGGCAATACCAGCATCTTTGCTTCTAATGCCATGTGTTGGTCAGTCCAGTGCTTCTTGCCCTCCCCTTTTATGCCACTTTTCCCAACTGCTCTCACTTTTTCCTCTCTATCCAAAGGAGCCTGCAATGCTTATGTATTTAACTTGCCAGACTCTCTTGCTCTTTTTGAGCTGAAGACTGCTTTACCTGGCCTCCCAAACGCCACCATCTTTCTGATAGAGTGTCCAGCATAGTATATAAACTCTCCAGGATATTAAAAATGCTTCCGAGGGCACTAAAAGTAGTATATTTAGTGTCGTCGGCCTCTGATCAGCCTCTTAAACCCTCCAGGATGCTGTCTGCAGCCTGAGCAGTGGCTCTCATTTCCTCCTGTGCTCTTCAACTTGTCTGTTCCTCACAAACATGAGGTCATAGCATGGCTCTGGAGAGGAAATCATGCAGTTTGCTCACTAGTAAGTTCCCCAGAGTTTATTTGCAATGAATGTCCCAACGTGTCTGTTTTACAGAGCCCCTCCCTCTCAGGCAGGAGTGACTGATGCGGCTTCATTGCCTCCCCTACCATGCCACAAAGTGTTTTATTGCAAACTGCATTTCTACTTCAGTGAACCGGACAATATAATAAAGTCTAGTTATTAAAAGAAGTATCTCTCTTGACCTGGGAGACAGAAGTTAGATAGAAGAAAACAATGCTTGTGAACTGAGCTGATGTGTTTTGCTGTAAGGCAGAGAAATGCACATTGATCAAATGCCAGCTCCATCAAATATCCATTCATTTACATTTCTGGTGAAATGCCAACGTAAGAACCCCTTGGAGGCACTGTTACAGCTGTGACGACCCAGAAATACCAGCAAAAGCTTTACAAGGATAGCAAGTGCCTCATCTTAGGATAGCTGGTATGGGTGATCAAAGTGGCCAAGCTCTGGATTATGTGTGCACCTGGAGAAACACTTTTTTGATTGACAACTCCTGTATTTTATCTGGTGATATCATCTGATTAAGTGAAAGACATCATCCCTCCCAGTACACTTGCTCCCTTGCATCAGTGAGCTGGGTTAAGTGAATCCCCATGAACAGCATGGCGGCAGGGGAACAAAACCTGCCCATGGACTGGGACTGTGGTGCTTCTCTCCACAAGTCATTTCAAGTGATAGACCTTTTACAGAGCCATTAAAAAAACCTGTAAAACCTTCACCAGCAGAAGTAGGGAGGTGATTGTCCCCCTGTACTCAGCACTGGTGAGACCACACCTTGAGTATTGTGTCCAGTTCTGGGCACCTCAACACAAGAGAGATGTTGAGGGGCTGGAGTGAATTCAGAGGGCAACGGAGCTGGTGAAGGGCCTGGAGAACAAATCCGATGAAGAGCGACTGAAGGAGCTGAGACTATTCAGTTTGAGGAAGAGGAGACTGAGGGAAGACCTCATCGCTCTCTACAACTACTTGAAAGGACATTGTAGAGAGGTTGGTGCTGGTCTCTTCTCACAGGTAATTAGCGAAAGAAGGAGAGCTAATGGCCTCAAGCTGCAGCAGGGTACATTAGGAAATAATTTTTCACAGAAAGAGTGGTGAGACACCGGAATAGGCTGCCCAGGGAGGTGGTTGAGTCCTCATCCCTGAATGTGTTAAGAGTTGTTTAGATGTGGTGTTGGGGGGTATGGTGTAGGGGACAACTTTGTAGAGTAGGGCTGATGGTTGGACTTGATGATTCCAAGGGTCTTTTCCAACCTGAATGAATCTATGATTCTATTATTCTATTTTCACATGGATGTGAGATGCAGGGACTTTCTAAGAACCAAGAAAGGTGTAAGGGCTAAATGAAATATGGAGCTCAATAGTTGGGTCAATGTGGTGTCAAGGGCGGAGTGATTAACTTCACTCGTAAGAGAGAAGTAGTGAAATGCTTATTAAGGTGAANAAAAACCTTAAGTGAGTGTCCTCACTCAAGGGGAGTGCAGCTCCCTGCCATACAGGAGAGCTCAAAGGTCTTTTGGGCTGCCCACTGTTTAGAGTGACCTATAGTAAATTCCCATGGGAACAAAATCTCTAGGTCCCCACTCCAAACAGTGTTTTGGCTGTGTCGCCAGCCATCCTGCAATGTCCAGGTGCAACTCATCACAACTCCCACTGATAGTTATGGCTTGAGCAGGAGCTAGGGGTGGAAGAGGGGGAAAAAAGGGGATAGCACAGTGCCACATGAGGGCAACAAGGGAATGCAACAGATGTGACAGTATGTGCTGGGGTGGCTCCAAAGAACTGAGCCACTGGTTACAGCTGAGCATCCTCTGGAGGCACAGTGCTACTGTGCTTGCTTTTGAAAGGGATGTAGGGATAATATGGAGCAATAGGGTAAACGTCATTCTAGTGCCTATGAGCAATGAAAGAAAATGTACCCCCCTCCCCAAAACAGTGGTGGTGGTGGGGGGGATTTGGTGAGGTTAGGAGCCTCTAGTAGCTGACAAGTTAGTAAATTATCCCAATTAAATTGAAGTGTGTTGCAAGAAGCTGTCAATTTTGATGCAACTAGTTTGGGGCTTTTTGACTAGGAAGGCAAAATGAATTATTAAAGTATCAACTAATAAAGTAATTGGAATGAAACTAACAGAAAACAAAACAGAAACGAAACATTCCACTGTAATTCACATTTCCAGTTTTGCAGCAGCATTGCTTGATAACTGCTGCAACACCACAGAAGGTTGCGATTTATCCAAACTCTGAATAAATAAAAAGAGAGAACATTTTCAAGTTTATTTTTCCCTCAAGCCCTGCACTGGACATAACTGCTAATTTACCAGCTACTTCTTGTAGCACCTCTAACAGAATTGCTAGCACAACATCGTGCAGCACTTCAGGCCGGTTCAGTCATTTATTTTGCTGATCTAACTGATGTTATTGTTTAAACTTCACTTACACAGACCTTCAGAAATTCATCACCCACCCTCCACGTAAAAGCTACACAAAGCTGTTCTGGCCCCTACCGAGTGAAGGTGAAGTTTCCATCTTAAGCATCCTCTGCATGAGTGGGCTAAGAAAGAAGAGGGGCAGAAGTATAAGGAGAGGTGTGTCCTTGAAAGGGCTGTCAGGAAAATTGGAGCTTTGGTAGCACCATCCTATAAACTTAAAAAGCACAGCATGGGGAATATAAAGGCAGAAACCGAGCTCTTTTTCCGTCTATAAAGAATTTAACTCCATTTCTTCTCCTCTAATCAACACTTCTACCAAAGCCCAGCTTGCACTGGGTTATGTTTCATAGTGGAAAATCCATGATTCCTGGTCTTCTCTGCTTATCAAATCAGAAATGACAAAGGAGGTTGAAGGAGCTGTTGCACTCAGTGCTGCTGTGCTTTGCTTCTTTCTGTAGATGGTCTGGTTTGCTTTGCCACAGTGAATATGGCTCCCTGGAATTTTAGCACAGCAATATACCCCTTTGTGTCATTAAAAGGGAATTTAGTGTATCAGCAAAGATTCGATTGCTCTCTCTGGGTTTTTCCCTTTAGCTGCTGGATCCAGCAAAGAAAGTCCAGGGAACTTCAGTCCCCAGGGAAAGCAAACACCTTTTACATGAAGCTGTACTGACCTTCTCTCGTGATTATTGCCAAATTTAAAGCCACACCAAAAGCACTGAAAGTAACCAAGCGCCAGCTGGACATCCTACCAGCGAGCAACACAGACAGAACTAGACGTCTAGTCCCACCCTCCTGCATTAACACTGCTCCATCCTCCACGTGAGTGTTACCCATCGTGGCAGTTTTCTTCCAAAAGGTGTGTTTTAGGACTGCAGACCTCCAGAGCCAGACCTCTGGTCACGTTGACGACTTGTCTCTTGCAATTCTGTGCTCTGACAGTTCGCAGTCAATCCCAGTTCCAGCGTGGATGAAAACTAGTGATGATGATAATAATATAATAATAACTCAGCAGCATTAAAAAAGACTAACAATCCCTGCCTCACTTCTTCTGCCTGTAAAAGGCACTGAATATGTGACTTGCTTTGGTACACCAGTGAATCTGTGTGACAGTGCCAGTTACTGTGTCTGCGTGGAACGCACGAATAGTCTTTGCAGCGTGATCTGTTGCCATGTGCTGTTCTTTCAGTCCCAGGT
The DNA here is from genome assembly GCA_013400055.1 of Nycticryphes semicollaris. NCBI lineage: Eukaryota > Metazoa > Chordata > Aves > Charadriiformes > Rostratulidae > Nycticryphes > Nycticryphes semicollaris. Next base: position 65,821 of record VXBJ01006997.1, read on the forward strand.
TGCCACCTGTCCTCTTCCAGCCTGTAGGTCAGGACACGTTCCTGGTGTCTGAAAAGCTCTGCGCTGTCATCTGTCACCCGCAGCTTCAGCTTCTTTGAGTGACAAATTACCAGTTAACACATGTGGCAAAGGTTTCCATCATAATTATTACCTGCAGCTCCTCAACATGCTGCTCCTCCTACACAAATAGGTACTGGCAAGCCCTTTTAAACACAGCTGGGAGGTGACAATAGACAGAGGCGAGACAGCGTCACAAAATAATACACCAGTGTGCTGCTTTCTCGGCAAAACTGGCTGTTGTTTCAGGGTCCTGTGACTTCTAACAAGAAGAACAGGATCATTTGGGCTCCATGGCCACAGCATGGTCAAGGATGCTGCCTTCTGGAAGGAGGAAGGGGATCATGGCATGTCCGCCTGCAATCTCCCACCTCTCCTTCCAGCTGTGCTCTTCATGTTTGACTTGGTGCTGCTCGTGCAGAAGCATGGCCAAACCCTCAACTTTAAAGGCTGTATTGAACACAGGAGGGGTTTTCGTTAGGATGGCATGGGAAGAAGTGCTTGGAAGGACATGATTGAGTAGCAGAGTCTTGTTCAGCCGTGGTTGTAATGAGCCTGTTGATGCTGATTTATTTTGTTTGTTGATTTTCCTGGGCTCTGCAGCCTGGCAGAACACTGTGTTCCTGATGGTCTCCTCCTGCTTCGCCCTTAGAGTACATTGAGAGCTTGTGAGAAACAAGCAGTTTACAGACAGGTTTATTAACTGAGATTTATTCTTTATTTATCCACCATCACAACAACTTTAAGTGTATGGTGTTTGCTGGACACAAATGTCCCTCCTGTAAGAATATATTTATTTATATATAATGTTAATGGGCATTAAACATTTATCTAAAGCTGAATATTTAACTCTAATGCACTTCTGAGACATTTGTATGCTGAGTCTCCCAAAGACACATCCTTGTATTTCGTGATTGAGTTCACCTGACATATAGCTCTTGAGCACAAAGTCATGGACAAACTCATTGTAAAATTCCTCTGGACTCTCCTGACCTCTCTGTTGGTCTGGCAGTGTCACGCAGAAGGGGCTGTCTGTGCAAGGACCATCTGAAATTATGTGGTTCACTTGAGTAACGTGAACACCAACATTCACTATTGCCAATCCAGAGGGCTTAGGATCCAGAAGATGATTTGAGATTTATGACATTTAAAACACATATTTGCTATCTAATTTCAGGCAGTTTAAGCATATTATCAAACTTTTCTCAGCGTTAGAAACATGCTTTTAAACAGGGAGTAAGGTAACTAAGTTGTTGGTGTTATTCTTAGGATCATAGAATTGTTTGAGTTGGCAGTGACCTTTAAAGATCATCTAGTTCCACTCCCACGCCCATGGGTAGTGGCATCTTTCACTAGATCAGGTGGCTCAAAGCCTCATCCAACCTGGCCTTGAGCAATTCCAATGATGGGGAATCTACTGCTTCTCTGGGCAACAAATTCCAGAGCCTCACTGCCTTCAGCATAAAAAAATTTTCTTTACATCTTCACAGGACAGGCGCTCCAACCTTCTGACCATTTTTGTGGGCCTCCTATGGACCTGCATCAACTTCAACAGGCCCAGCGCGAAGGCTCCAGAGCTGGATGCAATACTCCAGGTGGGTTCACATGAGAGTGCAGTAAAGGGCCATAATCACCTCTCTCAACCTGCTGGCCACACTGCTTTTGATGCAGCCTAGGATATGATCAACTTTCTGGGCTGTGAGTTCACATTGCCAGCTCATCATCAACTTTTCATCCACCAGTGTCCCCAGGTCCTTCTCAACAGGGCTGCTCTCAATCCCTTCATCCCCCAGCCTTACTGATGCTGGGGATTGCCCCTACCCAGGTGTAGGACCTTGCACTTGGTGACTCCAGGTCCTGGAACTGTAGCTGAAAATCTGACTGTGTGCTGAGCTGTCATTGCCAGGTGGTGAGCTCTTCATAACCCAGAGAAAGCTGGATTCACGATCGTAATTGAGTTACTCAAAAAAATCCTGTTGTATCCTGGATATGAAATGCCTAATCAAATCATGTTTACTGCTCAGTGCTAGACTGCTAATTTGCTTTGATTTAGAATTTAAAAAGATAATTGCGGATGTGTGTTTCTGCGTAGGTCGCTGTGAAAAAGCTTTCCTCTCCATTTAATAAGCATTAATATGGACTGCGTTAACTTGACTCGCGTGAGCAGAGCTGGTGCCACCAGGCAGGGCTCACCTTTCCCTCCATTGCCCCTTCACTGCAGCCTGATGCCAGCCCGGAGGTAAGACTATCTGTGGGCAACACGGGATGTCCCTGGGTCACCAAGCAGCAAAACTTGTTCACCACCAACCTGGATTGGGTCAGGAGCTGAGACTCTTCTGACATGTATTTTATCCCCGAGCTACAAGAATATTTTCCCCTGGAAACTCCGTTTCTCTTGTTCACCAGCACAGCAATATTTCCTAGGTGCTTAGAAGAGGTAGTTGTTTTCCTCTGTGGGTACATTTTGCATAGGAGATACAGCACATGAGATAGATTTCCCATATGAAGAGAGGATGCTTTGCCTACATTCCTTTAGAGACCTATTGCTGCACCTCTGGGGATTTGGAATACTCTATCTATTAATACACCTTAATTAAAATAAATAGTGGTCCTAATTATGTCTTGTTGCACAGTTTGTACCCTCCAATTTGCTAGAATGATGCAGCTATGATAAGAATGTTAAAAACATATGTAATGTTACCCGTACAAATGTTCTTCTGCAGTGCTTAACAGGCTGCTCTGTCTTTCATGAAGATGTTGCCTTGTATTCTGTAGGTCGCATTAAGGTTTCCTTAAACTATGTTTTCATAACTTTAAATAGTTCTGCTGTCTCAACATCTCAAGGATGCTGAGCGCCACAAGGACAGAGTTGTCTAAGGAAACACAACCATGAAACAAAAACAAGAGAGAAAAAACAGAGATAAAGGGAGTTGCTATTTATAGCTTATGCTAGAAGATCAACTTTCACAAGAATGAGCACCTCTGAAGTGACAAGAGACTTTTTCCAGGGGAGCAGAGAATGGCTGGCACTTGTGTTTTCAAAAAGTTTTGGAGTCATTCTCTCTGCTTGCATCTTTGCAGACCATCGCTTCACATCTGGAGTCTCTAAGTGAGCCCCCACCCTGTACCTTTGAGGCACAGCAACATCTGTATCACTGCAGTTGTTTGCTTTTGTTTGGGTTTCAGAGTCAGTTTTGGTTATTCAAAACTTCTGGCTATCTAAATCCAGGCCCATCTGGCTTCTGTGTAAGTGAATTTAAAAGCTCATTCTACTCATTCAACCTAAAAAGGAAAATGAAAGATATTTTCTGCCACATACCTTGCCCCTTATTAATACTTCTGTTTGTACAGGGAAGGAGACTCTTCAGTTTTCAGAGTCACCCAGAACTGTATTTTGTAAACTGGAGTAATTGTTCATTTAATACTCAGTGTCCACTGTAATACTGACAGCAGAGCAGCCCTGTGCACCATACAGATGTGATCGCTCTCTCAGATGAACCAGGAAATGCCCAGCAGCTACCAGAGGGTTTTTGCCACAATAGGAAAGGATGTGCTCCAAAATTGGGATGGATGAGGCAAACAGAGCTGGATTAAACACTGTCTTCAAAATGTGGCTCAAACCTGCTTCTCGGGAGGAAAGGTAAGTGTAAAAGAAATAATGAAGTAAATTGGTTTTCATTGCATCGGTCACTAAGGTCTGTGGTCATCTCCATGAAAATGCCACTAGATGATACCTGGATTTCTGATGAGCAGCCCCAGCATTTGGAGCTTAGATCACAAATACTAGCAAAAAGTCTCTTCTTTTATTCTCCCTACCTTGACTGAGATGAGGATTTTATTTTTTTTTTTTCTTCATTTTATGACAGGAAATTGAAAGAGCCACAGAAAGAGGAAGTGCTGGAACTTATTTGGACCTCAGGTCTCAAAAAGTGAATGCTGTGTAGTAAGGGCAGAAAGTCATAGCACATAGACTTGGTACCTGGATCTAGACCCCTGAACCTCCCACCAAGGGTGACCTGCAGTCTTAGACTTATTAGGGACCCGGGCTGGAAAGGGCAGTGTCTTTATAGATGTCTGCTGAACTAAGGCCAACAGACTTCTCTGTGAAGGTGCCAGGGGACACTGCAACAAGGAGCTTTCACTGCATAACACTATATTATGCGCAAAGGAAGAGGTGAAAACAGAAGGTATTTCACTGCTGGGGAAGCTTTAAACTGGGACACATTGCAGTGGGAACGTGCAGTAGTCTGTGTCCCTCTTCTTTGCTCTTGGCTCTCACAGGCTGTGTCTGAAGTATTTGCCCCTTCTAGACTTGTCACAGGAGAGCAACAAAGAGCTCCAGCCGTGCATCTCTTAAGCTGCTTTGCGTGGCTGGTCCCAGAAATAACGACTAGGTTTAGAAAACGGGGAAAAAAAACCCAAAAACCAACTAAACAGCCAAACCCCAGTGACAAAGTCCTCTCCAGCTGTTTGCTGCACCTAGTGCCTGAACCTGGGGAAAACCTTCTACAGGGCTAGATACGGTTTAGTCGGAGAAGCGCGGCGAGCCCGGGGAGCGCGGCGGGGCCGGGATCGCTGCCGGGTCCCCGCCTTATCGGGCGGCCGCTCTGCGCGGCCTCTGCTGCCATCTGCCGCTCGTTCCGCCCGCCTCCCGCACCGGCACCGCTCAGAACGCGGGGCTCGCCCTCCCCCTCTCCTCCCGCCTCCACACCC
>VXBJ01006998.1:0-22424 GCA_013400055.1 Nycticryphes semicollaris
ATAATAATAATAATAATATATTGTATATACATTTATATATGATATATATAATAATGTTATATATATCGTATGATATTAGAGGAAGAAAAATAATTCTGTGGTAGAAATACAGGACAGTTATCAGAAAATATCAGTTTGCTTTGTGCTTTTTATAGTTTTCATTACACTTCAGAAATGCAGATACTTACAATGTTGCAAGGTAGTTTAATTTTCTTTGCTTAGATTTTATATCTTTTTACAGTGGTCACTTTATTCAGATAAAGTACTGCTTCCCATCTATTTTTTGCAGGGTGCCAGTCTGATGGTACTTCCCTTTGATTTACCAAGTCATTAAGCACTGTGAGATGCTAGCTGGTGTTAACAATCATGCTCATACAGCTCTACCAAAAGCGGTTCAAATGGTTATTGTCACCTGGAGGCCATTTCCTCCAGCTCCGAAAACATCAAAACTGATTGTGTGAGCACTTCACGCTGCTTCACAGTGAAGTAACCGTAAATTAACTCAAATGCTCTTCGGCCTCAGAGGTCAGGAAGCATTGGGATAAAGTGAAAACTGCCAAAAGGCAAGCTAAATTATACCCTGCAATTACCTTACGTTTCCTTTATGTTGCATTGAATAGAAAACCCTTCTTAAGACCTATGAATTGAAAGAGAAAAATAGAAGATACAGGGTGAACAGTAAGGGGATGATGGAACCATTTAAAAACGTTCTAGGTACAGTCCCTAACTAAATGCTTAAGGGATAGTTTTGGGGTGTGATGACAAAAAAATAGGATGGATGTTCAGAAGCAGGCTATGGAAAGAGAAATCTGAGGAAGGAATAAAATTCAGCTTGATGCAGAAGAGCATAATTCCAGCTCATAGAATGAACTGGTGTCAGAAACAGAGGGTCTGAGAGCAACAATTTCAAATAAACCTCTTGAGCTGGGAGAGGTGATTGAGAAAGTGAGCCAGGCAATGGAAAGTGCAGGTTGTTAGTCACGTTAGTCTTTGAGTGGCTGTGGAGGTTATTTATTTGCAAACTGCCAACTTGTGCCCGTAACGCATGACCCTGCCTTTGCGCAGGCTCAGCAAAAGGCTGCTGGGGGCACAAGATGTCCCCCCGCTGTTATCTCAGAGGCCACACCGGCACATAGTGGTGAGCCATGGAGTGTGTGGCAACTGCGGTGCCACAGAGCAGATACTGAGTCTGCCACTTGAGAAAAAAGCAATGAGGAGGAAACGAGGACAGCTGCTGAATGTGCTTACTAGACCCAGCACAGAAAACCACACCAACAAATGCCTTTTACGCTGCTAATAATGTTCCAGTCTATAAGCTTTTACAGTTCTGTTGCGAAACCACCAAATATCAATTTATTTGTATAACGTGCTCACTGAGCAGTTGAGGCTTAGCATGCTGCAGTCTGCAAGCTCTCTTCCTACCCGTGGGTAAATGATAGGAAGGTTTCCCTGCCAGATCCTCAGCCCGGTCTGTAGGATGTCTCAGAGCTGGAAGAACCCCCTGCACCTCTGCATGAATTTATTTACAGTCATAAAACCAGTCTGATGCCTGCCTGACTCAGAAATAGCTCAGAAAAATCCTATTTCTCCATTGAATTGTTCCAGTTATTCCCACAAATATGAAATGCTCCCCCCTCCCCCATTCATCTGGAAATTGTCTTTTTGATTGCAAAGGGAATTTGCTGGTTTGCACATCCTTGCCCTAGAGGTGAAAAATGCTATATGTTCAGTTTGCACTCTTGAAAGTGTGCTTATCCCTTCTCTTTACATTAAACACACGTGTCCTCTGCAAGCTCTTTTTAGTAACCCATATCCCAAGCAGAAGCCTTCCTCCTCTCCTCAGACCCTGTTTCAGCCCATTTGCTCCCATGAATAGCTCTCTTGCTAATGGCAGAGCATTCCCATCCCCATCAAGGAACAGATGGTGGGAGTTTGCCACTGCGTGATGAAAGAGAACTCTTATTTATGACAATGTGTAACTTTGATTCCTAACTTAGGGCATGTTCTAATTACATTTTCTATTTGCAGCTCCGTGTTTATTTCCACATTCAATTCTAAATTGGTTCTACCATCAGTATTTAAATGTCATCTTTTCAGCTGCTCAGCTGGATTCAAGAATCCCACTTCTTGTGATTGTCAGGGATCAGTACTATGTTTTTAATTTATGACCATATTTTATAATACAAAGAGACCAACATTACCCTAGTAATGCTTTGTTTAACTGACATCATTATGAAATGTGAGAAAATAGGAATAATAGTACAATCTATCTGACCATAAGGAAATAATTACTAGAGGAAAATGCAGACCACAAAACCCACTCCCGATCTCCCTTCTCTTTCTTCCTTCTGCTCAGCTTTTCATGGCGATGAGGGCGCCTGCAGCCTGTCTCCAGCTGTCATGGGACCTTTTGTGCTATTCATAGGAGTAACTATTGATTTCAGGATGATAGAAGATTGATCACTGCTGAGGCTGTGTGTGGGGCTGAGGCACTAAAATCCAATTTAAGGAGGTTTCAGGCAACTGTGCTGTGATTTCTTTAGCTGTAAGTGAAAAGTAATATTTTGCTTGTATTTTTCAGGTAATCACTTGTATCTATCACAAAGTTGGGTTTCACTCATCCCATTTCCAGAGGACAGTTGTGTTAAGTCTCAGTTTCTTATGCCAGCTGATATACATGTGCATACATAGATATATATATACACGCACATATACATATGTTATGTATGTATGTATGCATATGTTATACATGTAGGTATAAACACATATGTTGCTTTTTTTTCCCAATAGCTCAGAGCAATTAAAAAATGTGCTTTGTAGTTGGAACAAGAGATTTAAGAAATGGCTAGAACAGTTTGCCTTTAAAGCTTCATTTTTTACAAAAACTGTTTTTACTCTTTTACCAACATACATCTCAATGCCATTTTAAAAATAAAAATTTTCCATTTCAACTTTTGTTTAATGGCAAACATCCATTTTTGATCTCATTCTTGATTTAGCTATGTTCTAGTCAAATACCAATTTAAAAATACTGTTTTCTACACTGTCTATAATATCTCAGTGCAAGCTTAACACTTACAGAATAATCCACATGATCAAAAATAAAGAAGTAATCAGTAACTGAAACAAAGCCTTCCTTGGTTCCAACCAAAGACATTTGCAAAAACATCAAGAAGTCTCTGGCAAGTACTGGTGGGAAGCAGTAGTGGGAGTGCAGCTGCAGAGCAGATGGCTGCAGGGTGTGCCAAAGCCTCTCGGGAATGCAGCTTTGTCCACCTGTACTTGGCACTGATGAGGTTCCACCTCAAGTACTGTGTCCAATTTGGGGCCTATCACTACGAGAAAGACACTGAGATTCAGAAAGGGCAACGAAGCTGGTGAAGGGTCTGGCACACAAATCTTTAGAGGAGCAGCTGAGGGAAATGGGGATGTTTAGTCTGGACAAGAGGAGGCAGAGGGGAGACCTTATCACTCTCTACAACTACCTGAAAGGAGGTCGTAGTGAGGTGGAGGCCAGTCTGTTCTCCCAAGTAACAGGTGACAGGACAAGTTGCAGCCTCAAGTTGTGCCAGGGGAGGTTTAGATTAAATATTAGGAAAAACTTATTCACAGAAAATGTTGTCAAGCATTAGAACAGGCTACCCAGGGAAGTGGTTGAATCGCCACCCCTGGATGTATTTAAAAGACAGTAGATGTGGTGGTTTTGTCAGTGTGAGCTTGAGGGTCAGACTTGATTATCTTGAAGGTCCCTTCCAACCTAGATGATTCTACAGATTCTAGCAGATTTGGATTGGATATTAGGAATAAGTTCTTTACAATTAGGGTAGTGGACCACTGGAACAGATTGCCTAGGGAGGTGGTTGAGGCCCCTTCCCTGGAGATATTCAAGGGGAGGCTTGATGAGGCCCTGGGCAGCCTGGTCTAGTTGGGGGTGTCCCTGCTGACTGCGGGGGGGTCGGACTAGATGACCTTTGAAGGTGCCTTCTGGCCCAGATGATTCTATGATTCTACAACTCTATGATTCAGGCAGGAAGCCTGGAGCCAGGCTCCCCATCTCCCAGTCAGCCAGGGTGCCTGTGCTTCCTGAGAGCACGAGACCTTCCTGAGCGACCTTTCCCAAGACTGGATAATGCCCTGTGAGCAGAGCTGAATTGGAAGATGTGGGGAGAAGCCTGCACCCCAGCCAGCCTTGCTTGCTGCAGGAGGAGAGCTGGGAGCAAAACTGTTCTGTGTGTTCTCAGGGACTATGGTCTTTCCAAACAGGTACTTGCACAGGACACCCAGCCTGAGCCCTTATTGTGGTTCCCCTCCTCCCTGCAGTAAAACTCTTCTGGTTCAAAGCCTTTCACATAAACTCCTTCCTGCCATGTAAGGAACTGTGATTTCCCCTTTTAGACCACTGCAACAGAATCTTGCGGGCATCCTTTTTAAATTTGTCACTTAAGAGTAACTGGCAGATGTAAGGTAAAGGTCTAGAATATGATCCAGGAGTAGAAGCTCTCAAACACAAGACTACAATGCACAAATCATCACCCAGCACTGACCATTCCTTTAACTTCCAGCACCTGGAGTCATGGGCTCATAGGAAAATTCAGGCTGGAAAATACCTCCACTGGTCCAGCCTCCTGCTCCAAGCAGGACAAGCTGCGAGGTCAGACTAGGTAATTCAAGGCTCCTTCCTATTCAATCTTGTCTTAGTAGTGCTTCAGACATTCCTTGTTTCCAGGCTTCTTTATATTCCCCAGTTTTACAGACCTGCCGTGTTTACTGTTGCCAGGTCTGTCTGTTCCTCTGGACTACCTCACTGCTTGTGTTGCCAACACCTTTTATTCTTCTTTTTTTATGAAGTGCTAGAACTGCAAACTGATGTAGTCTGGCCTCTGCTTAGAGACCTCTCTCAGAATCCCTTGTCAAGCTGCCATTTCGCCCAGATTACTGAAACTCATCCCTTGGACAAATTTTCTGTTCCCCCTTGATGATGTTGGCTTAAAGAAAAAGGTGGCAGGAGGAGGAATGTTGAGGGAGCAGGTGTCTGGTGGCAGTCCATGCAACCTTTTAATCGTGGGACACAGGTTCAGATGTGAACATCACTGGGAAGCATGAGGTTTCCATGGTAATGATCTAGTCCACTTTCTTACTCTCCATTAGCTCTTTCTGGTGTGCCATGCACTTTTGCATCATCTGCCACGCACTGGACTCCCCAACAGCCCACTTTCTGCTCCATCACAGCCAGATTTGGGCTGTGCCCATTCCTGCTCCCTGTGCATGCAAGTCTCCAAAAGGGGAGATAGAAATAAAAATATGCAATGAAGTAATTGTTTTCTTAAGAGTATGCATTTACCTTTAGCAATATTTTTGCTCTACTAAGTTGAAACTTGGTTTCTTTTTTTTCCCCCCAACATTTGAGAGTATTACACATGAGGCTTTGAACATTAGATGCAGTCAGTATCCTGTCACAAAAATAGGTGTCAACGTTGTATTACAAAATGCTCCCATAAACTTGTTTAAATGCAAAGAAAACCTTACTCTTGAATGTCTAATCTGCTTTTGACAGCAACAAAACAAAGGGATCTTACAAATCCCAGGTAACACGTCACCTTTAAGAAGGTATAAAACAAGTGGAAGACTGTCAGCAAGTGCCCTCAAAACATCTGCTTATAGATTAGATGTGCTAAGAGGCCCTACATATGGAAATCAGTGATTTGTAGGCTTTTGTCCAGTGCAGCCTACTCTTCTATTGCCAGTGCAATAAGCACATCCACTTAGAAAGTTCTAATGGAGAAATATGCAGAGGAAAAATATGCATCAGTTAAATGTAGTTTTGGTACAGGGAAAGTATTTCTGCTGAAGCAACTTAATGTAGAAAAAAGAGAGTCAAAAAAAGTTGAAACATAACATTTTAACTGCCCTGCTTTTCTTCAAAATATAATACCAGTTTTTGAGCCATTAGCGTTAAATTATCTGTATATATTATGTAATATCTTTACACATATTATTTAATTACATTGTGATTAATATTATATAAATGTAAGATTATGCTATTGTGATCCAGCTTTCTGAAAGTGTAAGATTTCAGTTCATAAAAACAAAAGCTAGGTTCAAATAAAAATATATTTTTAATTTTCTTTCCAGGGAAACATATACATATCAGCTTGGCTAAATACAAGCAATAAAAGTGGAATTTTATGTGCCAGTGGATACCTGATTAGTTCTAGTGGATTCTGATTAATTCTAGTAAGCTTCTGCAAGATGAGAATCTCATCCTTTATTGGATGTGGAGGGAAACATGGTGGCAAAGGATGAGGAAAAGGCTTCATGACTTCTTTGCCTCCATCTTTAATGGCAAGACCAGTTGTTCTCTGGGTACCCAGCCTCTTGGGCTGGACAACAAGGGCATGGAACAGAATGAAGCCCCCATAATCCAAAGAGGAAATGGTTAGTGACCTGCTACACCATTTAAACAGACACAAGTCTACGAGGCCAGATGGCATCCACCCAAGGGTACTCAATGAGCCACTTTCCATTGCTTGGTAAATGCAGCCCTGGCTAACTGGGGAGGTCTCAGTTGACACCAAATTAACAATGTGATACCCATCTACAAGAAAGGCCACAAAGACGATCTGGGGGAACTACAGGCTTGTTAGTCTGACCTCAGTGCCACAGAAGGTTATGGAGCAGGTCATCTTGAGTGCCGTGCCACGCCGCAGAGCATACAGTCAGCATAGGTTCATGAAAAGCAGGTCCTGCTTGACAAACCTGATATTCTTCTATGACAAAATGACCTGCTTGATGGATGAGGGAAAGCCTGTGGATGTTGTCTACCTAGAATTTGGTGTAGGTAAAGGTTCCCACAGCATTCTCCTGGAGAAACTGTCTGCTCATGGCTTGGATGGGCATATGCTTCACTGAATAAAAAAAGGGTGGAATGCTGGGCCCAAAGCATTGTTGTGAATGGAGTTAAATCCAGTTTGTGGCCAGCTACAAGTGGTGTTCCCCAGGGCTCAGTATTGTGGCCACTTCTGTTTAACATCTTTATCAACAACCTGGACAAGGGAATAGAGTGCACCCTCAGTAAGCTTGCAGGTGACATCAAGTTAGGCAGGAGTCTAGATCTGTTTGAAGGTAAGAAGGCTCTACAGAGGGATCTAGACAGGCCAGATCAATGGGCCAAGACCAATAGCATGAGGTTCAACGAGACCGAGTGCCAGGTCCTGCACTTGGGTCGCAACAATCCCATGTAGTGTTACAGGCTTGGGAACAGTGGCTGGAGAGCTGCCTGGTGAAAAAAGGGTTGTGGTCCACAGCTGGCTGAATACGAGCCAGCCGTTTGCCCAGGTGGCCAAGAAGGCCTATAGCGTCCTGGCTTGTATCAGAAATCGTGTGGTCAACTGGATTAGGGAGGGAATGTTCTCCCTGTACACAGCACTGGTGAGGCCCCACTTTGACTACCATGTCCAGTTTTGTGCCACTTACAAGAAGAAAGACATTGAGGTACTGGAGCATGTCCAAAGAGCAACAAAGCTGGTGAAGGGTCTCAAACTCAAGTCTTATGAGAAGCAGCTGTGAGAAGTGGGGATGTTAAGCCTGGAGAAAAGGAGGCTGAGGGGAGACCTTATTGCTCTCTACAACTAACTGAAAGGAGGTTGTAGGGGGGTTGTAGTTGGTCTCTTCTTCCAAGAAACAAACAATAGGACAAGTTGCAGCCTCAAGTTGCACCAGGAGGTTTAGATTGGATATTAGGGAAAAATTCTTCACCAAAAGGGTTGTCAGGTACTGGAACAGGCTGCCCAGTGAAGTGGTAGAGTCACCATCCCTGAAGGTATTTAAAAGATATGTAGATGTGCTTAGGGACATGGTTTAGTGGTGGACTTGGCAATGCTAAGGTCATGGTTGGACTTGATGATCTTAAAGGTTTTTTTCAACATAAAACTGCCATGATTCTATGATGGAGTCTGAAAAGACTGCATTTTTCAGTTGTGCCACCAGCAGCGTAGCTGCTGAGATTGTCCCAGCAGCACTAATTATCCTGATCCTCCCATTTTGCCTGCCACTTGCTGTCACCCTTTGAGGAATGTCTTCTCCCATCTTTGCTCTTGGCAACAGTAGTGTCCTATCCAATAAACTCCACAATGCTAAACATTGTCCAAAGCATATCTGATGAGCAAGTAGAAGTATTGGTTTCATTTTAAAGGAATTGATTTTTTGTTTCCAATTATTTTTACTCCATTATTCATCACAAAGCCTGTGCACAAAATAAAATTGCATCAGAAATGTAGGCGATTCAGCCAGTGGATTAGACCTGCAAATTCATTCATGCACAAAGCCTTTAGGACCAGAATATTGAAACGATCTCTTGAAGATAAAAATCAGGACACAATGAGCATGTCCTGCTGCCTAACTACATGCATTAACGAAGAGGAGAAAATTTCATGAGCAACTCATGAAACTACTCCTACAAAGAAGCTTTTCTTAGAGGATCATGGGTAGAATTTGACAAAGATAGCTGCCTTTACTAAATTCTTTGAGACAGAATGTTGCACTCTATAGAAGAAAAAGGAACTGATGTCAGCCAAGGTGAATAATACAAAACTTTGATCCCAGGTTCAAACTATACCAGTAAAACCACTGTCAGCTATATTTGCTGTCTTAGTGCCATGACAGTCGAATCCTTGATTTCTGTAATAATGTAGTAATTTGGGATTTCTGAATCTCTAAAGAGGTTTTAAACACAAAATTCAGAAGAGAAACAAACACAACGGCTTACTAACTTACTGCTGAATTTATTACTGAAATAACTTGCTGTAGAAGCTTCTTGTATCCTTCCCTGTCCAGGGAATTGCACTGTGTATTTATGTCACATATTTTAAGAATTTCCCTCAGATATCAGGGCTAAAATTTGCTTCAGGGGAGGGCAGGGACATGGTCGGGAGGCATCTTGGTTTCAGTTATGTCAGGCTGATTGCATCTCTCTGACATTAGAGGTGGGTTTTCAGCAGCAGTTGCAGTAGCTCCTGAAAAACATTCAGTTTTAATCTGTACTTGTCAAATCTGGAGCTTTTGTGTCTCAGCCACCAGAGAAATAATTTTCTCTAAGGATTTTACTCTCACTTCAGTCATGTGTTTGAACCTCAATAGACCATTACCATGTTATCTGCTGCACTTTCTTGGTGGCAGAGACAAATAGATGGATTTGTGCCATCTCAAATGGATTTTCTGCTCTGTTGCTAAACTTTCTTTTGCTGGTACATAGTGAGCCCTAAAGCCTGTGAGGAGACCAAATCACACCTCTCTGCCTGTACAGAGCAGTCACATCTCAAGTGTGACAGGTCTGAGGCAGCCATACAGTGGGGTTGAGACTCTGGTGGTATCGGCAGACATAGATGCCTGCCTGATACTAGAAACCAAGTCTGTTGGTTTGATATTACCTTCTGTGCTGTGACAGCCATTTTCAGTGGCTCTCTACTGGCAGACAGGTATTTCTGGGTATATCCCATCTGGGTGTAGCCCAGATTTTATCCAACCACCTTTCTTTCTCCCTAGCAGATATGTCTCTAGTTTCATTGAGTTCTACGTACTTTCTGCACAATAGTGTTAAATGGGTTAAAAGACACGTGAATTAAATGCATTACATCTACTGCAATAGCACAGGGCTCTTGTGAGCCACCACTACTAGATGATCTCTAGAGATCCCTTCCAACTCTGACAATACCACGATTCTGTGATTCCATGAACCTCTTGAAAAATTCCCCCAGATCTTTGTGATCTTTTGGTATTAAGAATCCAGATATTTTCTAGATTTCTGTCCTCCAACTTTTTGCTTGTTTCTCTTTGCTAAATTGAAAACTATTAAAGGGGTGAAAACAATAATAAACTTTTTTTCAGTTAATAAAATTGCTCTCATGTGTTGTCACCATCCTTGGAGGATGTTTCTGAGGAAACTACCTCTCTCCCAACAGCACCAACTACATCTCCCTTCACTGTGAATGCAGAGTAGGTTCCCTGGTCACATGTAAACCCTCTGCAAAGACAGCAAAATACCAGTGATTTTAGACTACAGCTGAGTCCCAGACCAACAGGTTTAGAGAAAGCCGGGAGTATCAGTGAGCTATCATCTTGGTCTAAGATGCCAGTAAAAGTTGGTAGAGTCAAAGGATGCTCCCAGGTTATGGAAGTTGCAGGTTTTTTGAATGATGGGTGAGAAAAGTGAAACTTGGTACATACCTACCTTGTCTAACCTTAAATATAAAAGAGAGGTTTAAGTTAGTCATTAGGGCTACCTATACTGAATGAGGGAGGGAAAGGAGAGAGAGATGAGCATCTCCAGAGAGCTGCTAATCCCATTGTAGAAAAATCAGTGTTACAGATAGAATCATAGAATCATTCAGGTTGGAAAAGACCCTTGGGATCATAGAGTCCAACCATCAGCCCTACTCTACAAATTCTCCCCTACACCAAATCTCCCAATACCACATCTAAACGACTCTTAAATACATTCGGGGATGGGGATTCAACCACCTCCCTGGGCAGCCTATTCCAGATGTATGGCCTGAATCAATGGACTGCAGAGGGAACTTAGTTAACAAGCTGCAAGTGATCTCTAAATGAGTACCAGTTATTCCCACTGCATGTTGTAGACTGCATGGATTGCCAGATGACTATTATTTCTGGAGGCAGATGTTGGAGCAAACTGTGGGAGTCTTCAGAACATAACAGGGATTAGTGACTGGTAGAAAGCTCTCTAGTTATGAAATTCTTCCATTGAAGAATTTTTAATGCATGAGTGGCATTTTTAATGCCAACACCTTGGCAAAGGCTTATGATAATTAAATCTGAGACACAGAGGACATGAAGTGTATAGTGAGGAAAACCGTATTTTTTGCTAAAAAGACCAGTTTTAAAATTAGTAGGTCCAAATAGTTATCCACTGAATTTTGGTATGTTCTCCTGTATTTTCCTGCGCATGTCATGTAATAACCTGCTTTTTAATACTGGACTGAACTATTGCAGCTTGTTATTTAGGGGCAGTACAGCCTGTTTCCAATTACAGCAGCCATTGCAGAAGAAAGAGTAATTTTAGCAGTGGCACACACCATGGTGAGGGGAGGAGGGGATAAATGAGTTTCTTCTCAGAATTTTTGTTACAGAATATCCTCTTCTTAAGATCTCGCTTCTAGGGGTTGCCCATGGGAAGGCTAAACACTAAGTATTGGGACTAGCAGCTTTGTGTGTTGGGGCACAATTCAATAAGAACCTGATGTCCATGTCCAGAAAATGACTTTAGCTATTCCAGATAATTAGAGATGTCTACTCATGAACTAGATGGGGAAGGAAACAGTTGTTTACTCATACTAACAGTCAAAATCTCTGATATATGAGTGATCTTGGATAGAAAGTGATAAGCACAGTCTTTAATCAAAACTAAGAGTTGTGGGAATTACTGTTATTGTCACCTGTCAACTTTCATTCCTTCAATTCGGGCATGTGTAGAAACAGCTGTCAAAAGAAGATTTAAGTACCTATGGAAAATCTAAACCTGACTGCAGTAAATAAAATAGCAACTTCTGTTAATTATTGAAATAGTCAGGTAGGAAATTGGCCATAATATTTTGGAATTGCTACAAATTGGTTTCGGATTATGGGAGTGAGGCATGAAGTAACTGAACCACCGGTTCAGCTGGAGGAAAACATGTGAATAGCACATCTGGCTCAATCTGTGGTAGAGGAGTGACCCATCCAGGGACTGGTCATCACAAGGGGATCCAGCTTAGGTTTAGCTTCAATGGAAACGACTGGGAACAGATATTTTCTCATGTACAGTTACAGATGCTTCAGCCATGTCCTCATTTGGTGTTCATCTTCTGATAATCGCTCTACAGTGTGTTTTCTCACCAGGATAAGTCTTGATCACGCCATGTCTGATCTTCACCATTTTTACAGTACATTTTACATACTCCAAAAGGGTATTTCCACCTTCACCGTGGATTCTCACCATTTTATGAGAAAGGTGAATCAGTCCTTGTAAAATCACTTTCTCTGCTGCACAATATGCCTTTAAGTGCCTGTCTGTATGTAAATTTGTATTTGTACTTAACTTACCTACCCTTTCTCACCATGATTTAGACTTTCAGGAACTTCTTCTGAGTGTCCTTCTCTGGAGATATTCAAAACCTGCCTGGATGCATTCCTGTCAAGTCTGCTCGGGGTGGGAGTAGACTAGATGGTCTCTGAAGGTCCCTTCCAACCCCTATCATTTTGTCATTATGTGACTTTGTGGAGAATGGATACATGGTGGTGGCTAAACTTCACAGCAGCAAGGACCAGATCCACACCTGACAAGTCCTGCTGGTGGACAATCTTCTTCGTGCCACAATCCCCTTGCTTGCCTTCATCCCTACATCCCTACTTGCCCTGTGTCCAGGTCACTACCTCTTCCCCTCATAGTGCCTTCTCCACACTTGCTGTTGCAGGCAGGTGAAGGGAAAGAGCTCATGCATCCATTTGGGTAGCACCCAGATCCCACCCTTCAAGGAGCTGGCTTGGCCAGCAGCACCTCAGGCTGCCCAGTGGACCACACCACTTTAGGTACATCAAAGCTTTCTGTCAAATACAACGTATGCTGTGAGAAGGTGTACAACTTGCTGCAAGCATTGGTCGTGAGACATGAGCGGTGGAGGTAATCTTTGGAGACAGCCATTCCTCTCCTCTGGCTGGATATGAATATAGGGCTTTCTGCCCCAGTGCTTTTACAAGGTGTGAGTAGACTGGTTAAGTGATGAAGTGGTGTGAGCATCCATGTGAAGACAGGTCTCTGCACTATATGGTAAATAATACAAGTGGGTTCTGTTGCTTTATTGGGTGAATAAAATTTTTTGGAACAAATTTCCTTGGCAAACTCATATAATTTAAAACAGGTGTTTTCTGTAGACATTTTGAACTGAAGTTCAAGTGAAGTGTTATATAAGTATACATACAGAAAGTGAACAGAAAATGACTGTGAACTCAGTCAAAGAACATTTATTTAATAAAAACATTTCCTGAAAATATTCTGTGTTATTCATGCATTAAATATTTCTGAAGCTTGAAAGAAACTGTAATGGGAAGAGTGACATCAAAGACATTAACAGCCCCCACAAAGTGAGCTTGGAAAATATAACTAAGATTTCTCAAATTCTTTGCTTGGAAAAAAGGTTATTCATATTTTCTTTCTTTTCTGAAAGACTACCATATCATCTAATGATGCAATGAAGTTAATAATCTGAATTATAATTATTCTGCTTGGTTACTGCTTGCTAGTTCCATTGTTTCTGTGAACAATGTGGATATTTGCAGTCAGGAAAGTGGTATTTGTAGCAGTAAAGACTAAATGATACTTGACTGATGTTGATCTCTGCTTTATCACCTGAAGCTTTCACTGAGAGTGTGTGTGTGTGTGTGTGTGTGTGTGTGTGTGTGTGTGTGTGTGTTCGGAAGTTACTGTGATTTTCATTATACTTCCATCTGTCATATATTTGTGTCATCTCATAACAGAATTATAAATTCTGCTTTTTCAACAATCTAGAGGTTTACCATACTGGTTAGCAAAATCTAAGATAACAATTAATCTTTTTCTCTCTTTTTCATTTTCTAATTTTTATTTCTGCATTTGTCCATAACTTACAGCTTATTCCAATTGCTTTTAAACTTTCACTGCTCATTTCTTACAGTCGTCACTTGAGGATTAATTGGTTCACACCCATCCAAGTTTCAGTGGTGATAGCTTCAGTAACTGTTTGTAGGATTTACAGCGCTACCTGCTACGTACAGATCATTGACTCATAGAACATCCCAGGTTGGAAAGGACCATGAAAGATCATCTGCTCCAGCCTTTTGTGGTGAAAGAGAGCCTAGATGAGATTATCTAGCACCCGGTCCAATCACATCTTGAAAACCTCCAGTGATGGGGACTCTACCACATCCCTGGGGTGATTGTTCCAGTGATTGATTTTTCTCACTGTAAAATATGTCTTTCTTCTATTGGGATGAAAACTCCCCTGGTGCAACCTGTGCCTGTTGCCCCTTGTCTTTTCCATATGGCTTCTCGTGAAGAAAGAGCCTCTGCCCTTTTTTGCAGCTGCCCTTTAAGCACTGGAATACTATGATATGGTTTCCTTCTGAGTCTTTTCTTATCCTTCAGTCTTTCACAGGATCACAGAATCACAGAATATCAGGGATTGGAAAGGACCTTGAAAGATCATCTAGTCCAATCCTGCTGCTGGAGCAGAAACACCTAGATCAGGTCACACAGGAACGCATCCAGGTGGGTTTTGAATATCTCCAGAGAAGGAGACTCCACAACCTCTCTGGGCAGCCCGTTCCAGTGTTCTGTCACCCTCACTGTGAAGAAGTTTTTCCTCATATTTAAGTGGAATCTCCTATGTTCCAGCTTGCACCCATTGCCCCTTGTCCTATCATTGCCTGTCACTGAGAAGAGTCTGTCTCCATCCTCCTTTGCATATTTATAAACACTCACCCTTTACATATTTATAAACATTAATGAGGTCACCCCTCAGTCTCCTATTCTCCAAGCTAGAGACCCAGCTCCCTCAGTCTTTCCTCTTTTCCTATTTTATACTCACAAATATTCAACAAATAGTGAGACTTCCTTTAATAAAGCATGATGTTTCTATAGTTGTTTTCCTTTCCTCCTCCTTTCATGCAACAAATCAGTATTATAATGATGTCAGAGTACAGCAGCTCTGGAAAGTTTGTGCATTGGGAAACTAAAGAGAAGAGGCAGATTTACTTTTTCTCACATTTTACAAACTTCATTTGCGAGCTGATAAAAGTGCTAGAAGTGAAAACATAATGCAATGAAAATTTAATCAAAAAGTTGCTCCAAATCCATAATAAAAGCGAACTGGAAATAGTAATTGGGAGGACAGAAGGAAAGGTTGGCTTTTGCCAACAGCAAAAATTATTTCTTACTCAGAAATGTGCAGTTTTGCACGTTTCGCCTCCTTGACCCCAGATGTCTGGTTGGTAGGTAGAGCTGAAACTTTGGACTTCCTTTGCATCCTGAGACCTGTTCACGTGAACCTGGAGTTCACGGCAGAGACGGAGTCCACCACACCAGCTGCTCCCTGAAGTCACTCCAGGGAAATGATTCACCCAATGTCCCTGGTGGGAAACTGCCAATAGGAGTCAAGTGAAGAATCCCTCACCTCTGAAAGCCATGCAAAATAAAGGGGGATTATTGCCTAGAGGGGAATAGGACTTGCAATAAGCAAGGACGCAGGGGCAAGAGAATTCGGGGAGGGTATAAAAGTCATTCTAGGATATTTGAAGGGAATTGTGAGAATTTGTGAAAATTATGACTAGGCAAAGGACCAAAGGTGGGAGAGGGACCAAAGTGGACAAGGGAAAAGCACATGAGAAAATAGAGAGGTAAAGGAGATAAAGTTTGCTGGTAACATGTAAGCAATGCTGCTGGTGGTCTGTATGTCTCTCTAGCTAGGCAGTCTGCCAGTTGTTTTATTAAAATATTGCTATTTTCTGTTTGTACGTGCTCTCTGCTCTGTGTATGTGCCTGTATGTGCACGTGCGCTTGATCCACTACCAAACTGCACATCGGAGTAGCTGGAGAGCAGGGCAAGGCATCCAAGTGTCAGTCACTATGGAGCAATCAATGGTCTGAGAGGCCACTTGGTATCAAAAATAGGAGGTGACCAGACAGTGGAAGACCCAGGGTCAAAGGACAGCTACTGGGGACACACACGAGGAGGGTGTGTGTGCACGTGTGTGACCATGGGGCATACCTGCTCAGAATCACTGCTGGCGAGACCTGGGGATGCAGAGCCACAGCCGGCAGCGACAGGAGGAGAAAGCCCCTGGGTCCTCAGATTCACTGGATCCCGCAACCTATAACAAAATTCAAAAGACAGAATCTATGTATATTTATGAATGTTTAATATGCATTACAATTTTTCATCAATTTGATATTAAAGCAACAAACATAAATTCAGAAAGCCTCTCAAAGGTAGTGTTGGAGGACAACTTATTTCACTGGATGTTAGTCTACAGCAGTTCATATGCTAAAGCTATATTTAAGCATATCATACTGAGATTAGTTTTTAAATAGTAATTAGATACTCACACTTTTGAACATAACACCTTGATGTCTGACAATTTATAACTTCAGTTTGAAGTCTGAAAAAGAAATAAAATAAGATTTTCATCATTGCTTCATGTAGATTTCAGCATTTCAAGCTGGAGGTTGACTGAGTGGCTGCAAAATTATATATTCTGTTTGTAACTCATTGTCAGAATTGGATACTTTACATTCCCCAGCACCACCAGAAACATTTTCCCGTAATGTTCAAAGTCATCTGGAAAGTCTTTGTAAAACTGAGGCATATTCAGCTGCCTGATGTGCTTGCTAGAGAGAAGAATTCTTCTTTTGTTCTGGATTTTTTGAAATAAACTGAGTGAACTCAAAGATGCAGCAGACACATCCACTACACACAACACCAGGGCACTGATTTTATGAAATTGCTGCTGTTCTCCCTCCTGATAATATCCTGTTATTATCTTTACTTGCCAGGACATTTTTGCCATTTTTATATTAATCTTGCCATCACTTTTCTGACAGATGTAAATACCTTCCTTTTACTATCTTAGCTCTAAGTCTTTCAACACCTGAAGTTGGTTTTTAAAAGTGCATGGAAGATATTCATCACTTCTAAAAGTGTAACATATTACTCTTTTAGACAATGTCGTCTGAAATGTTCACTGCTATGAGTGGACCAGCTATTTGCACAGTAACTCTCTTGTTTGCAATAATGTCATCACTCAAGAGTGTGATTGCCCTAATTTTGCTTGTGAATAATAGTGGTATTTTTGAGAGCTAAAAGTAAGAACTGAAGACCTGCAAAGATTTTCATTTGGTTGCCATTACTTTGAACCATCATTTAGGCAATATCCCTTTGTTTAGAAAGAAATACCCAAGTGCTGTGTGTTCTAAGATTCTGACAGGAGCTGGGAAAACCCACTGTTTTGTTGTGAATTTTATTATATTTGTGAAATTATCGCAAACTTTCCTAAAGAAGGCAAAATTCCCTGCTGTTAGGACATCAGCTGCTACATGAAAGATATGAGCAATACAGGGAACATTGCAAACACTGGTGTACTCAAATAGGATTTTTAACAGGTACCTGAACATACAATGAGAACAAGACATGCATATACAATATTTCTTCCTAATACACTCCAGGCTTCCAACTGTTTTGAGCTCCGGGGACCTACTTAAGCTGACATGTTTTCTGTGTAGCTAGGAATCCTCTAGTTTTCCTTCCATGAAATTGTCTCTTTGAACCCATATGAACTGTTGTTATCCTCAGCAACCTGAAGCAAGGAGTTCAGAGATCTACTGCATTTTCAAAAAAGAATCCCCTGCATGACTGTCACCCACTCATGGCTGCATGACACCCACATTTTCCAGCTACTGTCACTCAGAACAGCAAAGGAACCACAACTGGAGCATCATATGCAATTTCTGAAGTGCTGCCACTTCAGTGGATATTGCACATTAAAAATCATGCAGTTCCTGGAATTCCTTGCAAATTTACTGTTTCACCAATAATTTGAGAAAGCTGATGACTTTATAAACAGTTTGCTTTTTCTGTTTTGACTATGCTCCATCTTCCAGTGCTCTGGAAGGCATTCCTTCAGCAAGTGCTGATTCTCAGTGTACGAGAATGCATGAGATGTATATTTCACTTGAAAAAGCAAAAAAAACCATAACACATTCAGACGAAGTGTGCTGCTCCTTAGGTCTGTAGTTTTTATTTGTTGCTATGTTTTTGCTGCATCCTTTAGTTTGATGTGACTTGCAGATTCCTGTGCTAAATCTGAGTTTGCTTTGACAGCCACAGTAACACTACAGTAATTTTTCCTTAAAATTCATCCTTCACACAATCTATTTCTTCTGTGGGTTGCTTTCTTTCCATTGCAAATTCCTTATGTGTTGCTCATGACATTTTGCCTTTTGCAGAGCCAGACTCACAAACCAGCACTGCACTTTGCTGTCAGCCATATTGTCCTCATCCTTGACATGACCTTGTCTCCTTTTGGCCAACTTCAGAGTTTGCAAAAAAACACTTGCATTTGCTTGTGCGCACACATCACACATTTGTCAGACACATCACACTTATTTGTCAGCTGCAGTTCTCTGTTTCCAGGTCAGTTCTGTCCTATGGACTGTCCAAAGTCTAGAGACCTTACAGCTTCCAAACTCCTGGTCATCTTGCCTACAGTTGGGGAGCCCAGGAATCTGTCTGGCCTGGACACCTGGAAGCCTCATGTTCCTCAGCTAGTCAATGTCTTATAACTTGCTGTTTCCAGAAAAAGGTATTGCACCACCTCAGCTCTTCCAAAAATTTCTTTCATGGGTTTTTTTTTGGGCAAATGGGTTGAGGATTAGTCACAAGTTGGGATATGACTGCAAAAACATCTGGAAACTGCTGGTAAACTGACAGAAGTTAGGATATTTTTTCTGTCCAATTGTGCCTCTGTATAATTTCATTTGATTACAGTACTGAAATTTATATCTAATCACTACCCTGAATAGTCAGTAGTGAAAGACAAGCAGTTTTACCATAATTTAATAATTGTACATTGGATGTCCCCATAAGGGTAAGAAAAACTGTGCTTTGATGAGCCTGTTCCTTTTCCATGACCATAAAGGGAGTCAGGGATGACCAGCTCCAATGCAGATGTGCACATTTTATTAGACAAATTCCACCATTACTTCTCATGTTTTGCCCATGACATGACCTTAATATGTTACATTCCCCAACAAAAGGACCCTGACATATTACTGTGCCTCTTGATCTTATTTCTATCTTTGCCATGAGCCAACAGCAAGTAACAGGAAGGTGTGTTATCATATAAGATGTGCTGCTGTCAATCTATTTGGGGAGTAAAGCTAAGCTTGTTTGGAGAATTGCCAGAAAAAAAATTCCTTTACTATTTTCCCAGCAGCTTGCTACTTTCTTATCTGCATTATCATAAATCTACAGAAAGCCCTTGTTCTGGTTTGAGCAACACAGGATTAAATTCTCTTCTAATGCCTGGGAAAACTGCAATTTTAGAAGACTCTAGTGTCTTTATTTATGAAAATATCTACTTTATAGCCAGCTATGGTATGCAGGTTTCACTGNTTGCCAGAAAAAAAATTCCTTTACTATTTTCCCAGCAGCTTGCTACTTTCTTATCTGCATTATCATAAATCTACAGAAAGCCCTTGTTCTGGTTTGAGCAACACAGGATTAAATTCTCTTCTAATGCCTGGGAAAACTGCAATTTTAGAAGACTCTAGTGTCTTTATTTATGAAAATATCTACTTTATAGCCAGCTATGGTATGCAGGTTTCACTGATAGTGTTTTCAAGCCTTGCCGGATGCAGGGACGAGGATAGACGAGATCCAGGCACTTGACCCAAGCTGGCCAACAGGGTTATTTCATATCATGAACGTCACATTCGATATAAATTAGAAAGTTTTCTGAGGAGTTCTGTCTATCCCTTGATGGCTGAGATCCTCAGAACTTCTTGCCCCAGTGCTGGACCCCTGATCCCCTCCCTTCCTCCCAAAGCTGTAGCACTCGCAGTGTCTGACATTTGTTGTCCGTTGCTGGGAGCACACAGGTCCCTGCCAGTAGAATGGGCTTAGTATAATCCTTATATATTTTATATTGATATTAGGATCAATATTAGTTCTTTAGTGTTACTAATGTTAATCTATTATTATTCTATTAAATCTGTTTATATTTCAGCCCTTGGGTTTCCTTATTTTTTTCCTGATTCCCCTTCCTGGGTGGGAAAGGGACAGCGGGTGATAGACTAGTTGTCCAAAAACCAATGAATTGTTGTGGGTTCCTCAAACCTTAATGGTCCTTTACAGAATAATACACAATAAGGACAGCAGATACTATCTAAAATAGCACAACAAGAAGCAGCAATGAAAGTGAAGCATCGAAGATGGTTTTAAAGTGATGTTCCATTGATGCAAAATTTGCAGGGCTAACTGGAGCTAACGGGGACAGAGCAGCTGTGACCAGCAGGGCAACTAAGAGTTGTTTCTGGCCAACAAAACATTTACCTCCCTTCTCAAGCAGTGTTACTTGTTCCCTACTAACCCCCTGTTGATACTGTTGTGTCCAGAGGGACTGCCCAATCTGCCCAGGCTTACTTGCCTGCACTTGCTCCAGTATCCCACAATGATGGGACCCTAGACATCTTCTCAGAGATCCACTTTCTTTGCTCTTCAGGCACGCAACAGAGAGTGGCCAGAACATTAGTGGAATGAATTCACAGTGACATGAACACCAAAATGATTTAATACTTGAAAAATACATAACTGGTTGCAGAATGTGCCAATTTGATATCAATAGATCTTAAATGTGTACTTAAAATTAAGTCCTTTTGAGAATTAAGTGATGTTTGGGTCAAAGCATATGTTAAAGAGCTTTACAAGGAATGTTTAAAAGGCTTCTAATTAATGTTTAAACTATAAGCATTTTCATTTAATTTAGATTTGGCCTTGAACCAAAAAAACAGCATCCAGTTTTGCATCTTAAATTTGAGTCGCTCTCTGTTTGGACTTCAGTGACCCTCTGACTGTTTATATCAGGAAGGAGTCTGGCCTCTAAAAAGTTGGCTTTGGCTAAATTATAGTAGGGCATTTATTTTTAATAAGTCTCAAGGTGATTAAAATAGTATTGCTTTACTGTATAATCAAGTACTCCTAAGCAGAATCTTGCACCTATCTGTCTTTAGGTATACTAAATAAAGCTGTACTTCAGCTATACAATAGCTATACTAATTGGAACACAAAAGTAGACCTAGAGCTGCAAAAGAAGGCGTTTCTTATCCCATTTTCTTAATTATTTTTGTATAATTGATTAGCTTTAATGCCAAATAATATCAAGGAGCTAATGAAAATGTGTGTGTAAAATGTGTGAATTTTCTATTAGAAAGAATAGTCCTTTCTGTAGACGTTTCTGCCAAGGAAATCCGAATGACATACTGTCTGTGTAAATCCTCATGTCCACTTCAGGTACTTCAAAACCCTGTGCTCATAGTCCCAGTGCTGCCTTGATGCAATTTTCCGCTATGTCCTCATGAAATGATCAGTCCTCACCACACTGGACTCAGCACCATCCTCGTGGCTTGGGAGGTGCTGCAGAGGTGAGGCCACAGGTGAAACCACAGCTCAGGACGGAAGATGTGTCACAGGAGAAGAATCATAGCTCATGCATTCCTGAGCTATGTGCTGGGTCTAGAGGATGCAAAGATGTTTTCTAAAACAGAAAAAATTAAAATGTAGCTAAGTGTTTTGATGTTTCGCTTATGAAAACAGACTTTTGGAATATTAAGTATTTCTGTATTCTGACTACTGTCCTTGTGACCAGCAGCTAAAGGGGGAGGTTATCCTCCCCTCCTGCTCTGCCCTGGTGAGGCCCCATCTGGAATACTATGTCCAGTTCTGGGCTCCCCAGTTCAAGAAGGACAAGGAACTGCTGGAGAGGGTTACAGCAGAGGACCACCAAGATGATTAGGGGCCTGGAGCAACTCTCTTATGAGGAAAGGCTGAGGGACTTGTGGCTTTTTAGTCTGGAGAAGACTGAGGGGGGATCTGATCATGCCTATAAATCTTTAAAGGGTGGGTGTCAAGATGATGGTGCCAGTCTTTTGTCAGTGGTGCCCAGTGAGAGGACAAGAGGAAATGAGCACAAACTTGAACATAATAAGTTCCAACTAAACCTCAGGAGGAACTTCTTCACTTTGAGCATGGCAAAGCACTGGAAGAGGCTCCCCAGAGAGGTGGTGGAGTCTCCATCTCTGGAGACATTCAAAACCCACCTGGACACATTTCTGTGCAACCTGCTCTAGGAGAACCTGCTTTGGCAGGGGGGTTGGACTAGATAATCTCCAAAGGTAGGTCCCTTCCAACCCCATATCATTCTGTGATTCTGAAGTACTGTGGCAATGTAAGGATCTCTACTAATGAGGTCTACCCAATACTTAGGTGGAGCCACTGGGATGGGACTGGATTCAGCTACAGTGTGGACAAAGTAGGACATGAGAGGCTCAACTACAATAACACACTACCTGTGGGGCACAATATATGAAACTAATGAAGATGGGAGGGGGATCCAGAGTCTTTTTCTGTACCTAATTATGAAATTTCTTCATATTTGGTGTATGAACCATTTCACAGAATCACAGAATCACAAAATATCAGGGATTGGAAGGGACCTTGAAAGATCAACTAGTCTAATCCCCCTCCCGGAGCAGGAACACCTAGATCAGGTCACACAGGAACACGTCCAGGCGGGTTTTGAATATCTCCAGAGCAGGAGACTCCACAACCTCTCTGGGCAGCCCG
>VXBJ01006998.1:22536-76226 GCA_013400055.1 Nycticryphes semicollaris
CACCAGGACCCCCAGGTCTCTTTCCCCTACGCTGCTCTTCAACAGGTCAGTTCCCAACCTTTTTTTCCCAATCTTTTAATTTTTCAATAAGCTTAACCACGTGGGAAGTTCAATGCATCTGTGTTTGATGCATCTCATTACTTAGCTCATTTTAGGTACAAATGAAGTCAGATGCTAAATTTCTTAGAGAGCTCAGTTTTCATTAATTTTCATTCGTAAACTATTTAGCAGATTGAATTGTAAAATGTCAGAAAATTCATTCAGTTCACAAAAGAGTATTAATACTATAAGGTGGGTTATGTTTTATTCCTTATACATAGAAGAGAGAATGAATCTCTATTTTAAGAAAAAAAAAATAGCTAAACTGTTATAAATATGTATAACCTATGAACTGAGTCATAGTTTTACTTCCACAATTATCTGAGGTTGATGATAAACAGCCAAGATTTACTCCTGGGAGAAGTTGAGCTGAAAAGTCCACAATCTCTGCTGAGAAACTCAAAGCCATTTTCTTTTGAAATATATGATCTACAGATAAACAATCTGATTTTATTATGCCCGTGTGGGCTTTTTTTTTCACATTGTACTCTCACTTGCACATTGTAGTCATATTGTGTAATAAAACTGCAGAAATTCTATGTTCCCCACAAGTTGGGTGTAGGATTGTTATTTATCCCCACCTCATCCTCTTCACTGCAAGACACTGTGGCAAGCATACAAATCAGACCAAGAGGAAGAGATTACATTATTTGACATTACAAGACATTACATTACATACTTTTGATTTTCTTTGTTATTTTTTTCCCATATAAATGCTGCTGAGTTTCCCGTTTTCTGAATTTCAGACCGTTTTTCGGATGGTCTATATCTCTTGTCAATGAACAGATAAACCCAAAAACAACAGAAGGGAAGATTCAGAAACATTTCAAGTGATAAGTCTTGTTTAGCCAATATGCTTCATTTTGTAGCCACTCCTTTTCTTTGGCCCATATGGTAAGAAGACAGACACAATGAACACTTGTGACTTTTGGTTTAAGATGGTATGTCGCCACATAAGTATTGTGGGGAGGGCAAAAGGCTTAAATTATCTTATCCATCTGCCTGACCACTTCAGGGCTGATCTAAAATTACATCATGTTATTAAGGGAATTGTCCAAATGTGTCTTAAACACTGACAGGCTTAGGGCATTGACTACCTCTCTAGGAAGCCTGTTCCAGTGTTTTACCACCATCTAGCACCGCCATCTCCACTTCTCCCCCTCAGGAAGCTGTAGAGATAGGAAAAAAAGGCTTTATGGTCATATAGAAAGGGGCAACAATTTGCTTTCTTTACAGGCTATGACTGACCAATAAATGCCTAAAATGAAAGAAGGCTCAGCAGGAATGAGCGAGGATGATGTGCCCAAAAAGCATGGAGAGTATTGTAGGGTGTGACTGACCACAGTGGGAGCGGGTGCAAAGAAGCTGACTTTATCTCCACACAAAGGCACCGGAGGGTGGCCTTTGCTATATAGATAGATAAACACTCATGTCAGTTGAGTGAATCCACTGAATATATCAAGTTGAGTGGATCAACTGGTGGTGTAATGTCTCCCTGAGTTAGCCAGATCAGCACAGGGGGAGTGAATAGGTGGATGGGGGCCACACAGAGTACAAAAACTTAACAAAAAACAAAAAAATCTGGCAGAGAGCAAATGGGCTTGAGCTGCCTTCTACCCCCGTACTCCTCAGTGACTGGGGACATGCAGCATCCTGATGTCCAGTGAATCACGAAATCATAGAATCATCTGGGCCAGAAGGGACCTTCAAAGGTCCCAACCTTTCCAGTGCTCCACTACTCTAATTGTAAAGGGTATTATATACACATATTATAGAGAGAGATAGTAGGGATCACACTGGTATTGTGATTGAATTGTGTATTGCAATTGCCATATTTTACCAAGTGTAACTTACATTTGCACTATGATTTCAGTATATTTTGTGTCCTTCTGCTAAATCAGAAACCCTGTGTAACATCAAATATCTTCAAACGCATGTAATATCTAAAAGCACCTGGTCAGAGAGTATTGGACTCTGACAGAGATTTATTGACATGTGCATTTGACACTTGTGAGTTTCTGATTGTGAGTCTCAGTGGAGGAGAAGTGGTGTCAAGCAAGGAATAAAGTGGTGGAAATGGGGCAGTACCAAACTGGTAGAAGTTTTAAAGAAGATCTGCTGTTGTTATGTGTTCATTTACCTGCATATTCATATTTGTCCCATTAAAGGGAGGATTTAAAATCCCCTGGACTGGCAAAATGATCTAATTGTCATCAGGATCTGGTCCATAGCACACAGTTGAATTCTTTGTAAAATAAGGAAACAACAGTGGCAATATGAGATCTTTCATGCACTGAATCATACTGGTATTGATCACTGCTCTAATTTATCATGCTCACCATGCTTCTGGCATTTGCTCATTGATGTACTCCATTGGCAAAAAAAGAATGTTGATCACACATTACCATGGAAATTTGCAGAAAATGTCATTGATATAAAATGAAGCATATTCTTGTGTTCAAAGCCATCGGAAACAGAAAGAGCACAGAATAATTTGTTCATGCCCATCTAGAAGAAGTTATTTCTTTGCAGTTTTCTCATAGTATTTTTTTTAAAAGATTACTTAACTGTAGAAACAAACTGAAAATAAGTAAGAATAGAGAAAAAATACAGCTCCTTATATACAAAAAAGATGCTGCTAAGGATTTACTTTATATGAATTAAATTCAAATTTTCCAGTTTTCTTCTCTTTTCCATCTCCCAACCAAGCTATCTTCATAGGACTTTTCATGTGGATTAAATTTCAGGTATAATAGATCGAAAGCCCATTTAAGTGCTAATACTTTCTTTGAACTTCAAAGAGGATATGTCTACATGCAGGTACTGTATGAATTTATAGTAAAGCAAGAGCTAAAATACAGTGAAAACATAAACCAGCAAACACTGGAGTATTGTGGCCAGCTTTTAAATGAGAAGGTAATAGCTGAACAAATTTAAGAAATTATATGCATTGTGCATTTTATAATAAAATCATTCTTTTTTTTAGAATTTTATGGCCTTAATCCAACAGAGATACAATGTTGTTACCATTGTACATTGGCTGCACCAGGCACTGTTCCATTATCTCTATGAAGCCAAAAAGGATCTTTGACAAGCATCCACATGAGAATCCTGTTACTATTTGTGTTTCAGTAGAATGTTAAATTGTCATCATTTCCAGTATTCAAACACCGGAAATTGGCCAAGAAGGCCAACAGCATCCTGGCTTGTATCAGGAATAACATGGCCAGCAGGAGTGGGGAAGTGATTGTGCCTCTGTACTCAGCACTGGTGAGGCCTCACCTCAAATACTGTGCTCAGTTCTGGGGCCCTCACTACAAGAAGGACANCTTTCCAACCATGAAGATTCTGTGATACTGTGAAATTATTACTATCTAAATTATATGTAGCCATAGTCTACCTGTTGTAGAGCTATGTGCTTTGTGAAGTTATTACAAGTTTAAAAATAAATAGATAAATCTTGTCATGATTTACCTAAAGTTATTTTCCAGTTATTTTGAGTACTGTGTTTGTTCTGTTGAGTACAATAGGACTTCTAGTGCCACTATGCTGATTTAATATTTTGCTATTTATCTCTTACAAAGTGATTTTTCTGGATGTCCAAAATTACGATAAACTGAAGATCTATGTCAAACATAATATCTTTTTCTTTTTTTTTTTATTTAGAAGTAGGTTTGTGTGTGTAAAGAGTGAGTACAACAAGTAGGACTCATGAGTGCAGTGCTGATTAACTTACCAAAATCCAGCACAGAATATTTGGCGTCTCCGCAGTCTGAGTGCACCTCTTAGTGAAGTCATCACATCTTGGGTAGATGGCAATAATGACGATGGACAAGGACAACGAGATGTGAAGAAGCACTGAAGCACCATGTTTAACAGAATATGACTTAGAAGGCCAGAGAAAAGAGCAGAGATGTGAAAAGGTCCTCCCCACAGACTGCAAATAACCCTGCCGCAGTGGGCACACATCACACACAGACTTCAGATGAAAACAGCTCTAAGTTCAGAGGAGAGGTTCATTAAATATCAATAAGCAGCTTTGTTTCATTTGCTCCTTCTCAGGTGATGTGTTTACATGGGTTTTGAAAGGAATCAGGATGGAGTACAGAAAACCCTGCCACAAGCTTTCTGATGTGGGTAGAGATCCTCCAAGACCGACAGAAGGAACACCAGTAGAAAATATGAAAGAACATAGACTTCAGTTTGCTAATGTTTCAATTGGCCTTTCAGGTGTAAACTTCCACTTTAACCCAACCTGCGGCAGGTGCAATATTCTGTAGACAATTACTGTTAGCTCTAGATTCAATAGATAAAGTAGGATGATGTCATGGTTTAGGCTGGGCTGGCAGCAAAATGAAGCAAAAGAAACATGCACCATGTACTGAATGAAACCATGGTAGCATGCATAAATGAAAACACAGGAGTTTTGGTAGCATCTAGACTAGATCTGTTTTTTTTAAAAACATGTGAAGTGTTTTGAGCAATTTTTAAAATTACGTTTAGCTCTAAACCTTTATGACATTATTGCACTGATAAAACAGGAAATGAAAAGAAGCAGTGGAGCAGTCCAGTTTACCAGTCACATATTTTTCTGAGATAAACGTTTTTAGAGGCTAGTAAAAGTTAGTGAGACTTCTTTTTGTGCATGCTTTAAAAGTGCTCCTTTAATAGATTTTGATGAAAACAGGGCTGTTCGTAATATTAAAAGTACACTTATCTTTTTGCTAGGTTTTTCTGTATTTAAATGCACCATCTTAATTTTTTTCTTATCTTTTGCTTCATCTTCTTCTCAGTTATTTGAGATTTATGATTTCTGATCCTGGCAGTAGTTCTGCAGCTTTTATTTTGTAAGGCAGAAACAACCATTACTAGGAGAAAAGAACAGTAGTTTTCCACCCATAGACCCTACAAAAGAAAAGGATAAAAAAACCCCCAAACCCCAAACCAAAACCCCAAATATTTGCAAAAGGTATATTAGGAGCGTATGAACAATACAAAATATTACTATTGGCTAAGTACTGATACTGGTAAGACTGAGAAGTTCATAGGCACGTTCTCACAGTATGACCAGGCAGTCACATTATTAAACGTTGTGCTAAAAATATACCCTTGAACTTCATTATAGCAGTGGTGATATGATTTACCAAGACAGCACACAGAGCTCTGGCATTCTGCATGGGGTAAATGCAGGCATATTATTGAACTCTGGTCAAAGCCCATTAGGAAAGCCTACCATAGGCATTTTCTTGTTTTTCTCACTTTTGCATTTCAAAGATGATCAAGAAATCCACAGCCTGACTCTGTTGTGTTTCTTAAGACTTCTTTCCTCTTTTTTTTTTTTAATTGCCTCTCATAACTGTTGCTCTTTATGATATTTTCTGCCTTCTCACCTTTGGGAAATAGTTGGAAATGAAGGCTTCTTTTTTCTTTTTTTTTTTTTCCCCACAGTGGCAGGGTGCCAGCTCATTCTTTTTGCAGTTACGCAGACTCTGCAGGCTGTTTGCACTAAGTGCTTCTGCAGGGCTCATCCTCTGATGTGGGTATACTCCTATACTCCTAGCTCATCTTCCCCTTCCCTTCTCACAACCCTGCTTATATGTGACACTCCCCTGCTGGATTGCCCTACATACAGATGGGAAATGCCTTGGGGAAGGCATCTGCCTTTGTTTATAAAATGCAAACAACATTTCTGGATGCTTTTGATAAGCAATAAATATTACTGTTTGTGTATAACTTCAGGTCACAGACTGTGATCATTTACCATTCAGTACATGTATTATCTGTCTGATGGATGAGCAGGATTTGCACATCAATCCGTCATCAAACCATGGTCTTATTCCCATTTGGTCTTAGTCCCATTGAAATAAAGCTTACTGCTGATGTCAAACAGTGTGGGGTCAGACAGTAGAGACTTGAAAACATTCTGTAGCACTGCATTTGAGCTGAATGATCTGCTCAATCTTATGAAATTCAGTAAACAAATACGCTATAAAAAACAAAAAGGATGAGGGCTCAGTCCTGCATGGATTTGAGTGCTTTGGTTTTGATCCAACAAAGCACAGAAGTATGTATCTAGCTTTAAGCATGTGTTTATTCCCCAGGGTATTCCTATGCACTTCAAGGTAAATACCTGTTTAAGTGCTTTGCTGGATCACGGCCAGAGTATTTTCAGCATCTTTTAGATTGAGTTTTTGCATAACACTTTTTCTCTGAGATCTCAAAGCATTTCACAAAGCACACTAAAGACAATTCCTCAAAATAATAAGATGAAATACTGTCATAGGGCAGAAAATGACATTGTTTCCCTGGATAGGTACAACATTCCCATCCATAACTAAGGCTCTTAGTTTTCTAAATCAGTGACAGAAAAAAAAAATCTATTTTTGCTCCATTTACTAAAAGATTCCCTGCTCCAGTAAACACAGAAATTAATGTCATGTTAGAAAGGCAGGCTTTAATGTAAGCTACAATGATGAAACTCCGTAGCTATGGGGACTTTGATGTGTGTTTTGTTTTCTAATGACGAATGCAGAGGGATGTGGGTTATTTCTTTAGATGGAAAGAATGAAATACACTAAAAGGATTAACTAAAGACCATTTATAATAGATGTATTAAATTGTCTTGAGAGAAATATAAAAGAGCTATATAAAGGTAATGTCCATGTCTGGGTTACTGAACTAAGTAATAGCAGTAATATATGTTGATACTGAACACATATCTCACTCTGAAGAATCATGTTATAGAAACATCAGAAGACCCTATACAAATTTTTTTTTCATGCAAGCAGCGCAAACACATATGGAGAATTAAAATGCACTTAAAGAAAGTTCTACAGAACTTATGCCCAAGAAAGACAAAAACAAAAATAAAAACTGTTATTTCTCCTCCTTCCTAGAAGGCATCCCTCCACCCTCCCGCACTAGTTATTTGCCAGTCTGAAATGCTGGCTTCACCTCAGGAGGTACCACGTGAGCCTTTGGGCAAGCCTGGCCACACTTCATTCTTCCAGTCATGTCCTATTGCAGCTGCAGAGGATGGGATTTGTGGACAAGTTCCATGTTCCAGCTCCCAGAAACACCTTCAGAGATCTGCTTGTGGATAACCAGTTACTCCCTCACTTTCCTTATATATCACTGTCAATCCAAATCAAATTTAAACAAAAAAAGAAGACAAAATGCTGACAAGAGATTAGAAGGTGCAACATGACAAGAATCTATGCTTGAGAAGTCTGTGCAAATGAAAAGGTATGCATTTGAACCCTCACTGTTTTGTCAAATTGAAATAATATAAAACCAAAATAGTATGTATGTCAAATCCCATTCCTTCCACTTACCCAGCAATATTAGAGTTCTATCAGAGGGCTGGAGCACCTCTCCTGTGAAGACAGGAGCTTACAGGAGAGATGGGGAGGGACTCCTTATCAGGGAGTGTAGTGACAGAATGAGGCATAACAGTTTTAGACTGAAAGATGGGAGATCTAAATTAGATATTAGGAAGAAATTCTTTACTGTGAGGGTGTTGAGACACTGGAACAGGTTGCTCAGAGAAGCTGTGGATGCCCGATTCCTGGAAGTGTTCAAGGCCAGGCTGGATGGGGCATTTGAGCAACCTGGTCTACCCACACCTAGTGGAAAGTGTCTCTGCCCGTGGCAGGGGGGTTGGAACTAGGTGATCTTTAAGGTTCCTTCCAACTCTAAGCATTCTATCATTCTGTGATCTGTAAACCCAGCCCCAGGGTATGCCTTAGAGGATGGTGAAATCCCTCAGGAAAGTGCTGAAGCCTTCCCCTTGTCCACCTCCAAAGACATCTGAACTACACTGTGCGCTACCAGGCATACAATGACAGAACTTCAAACAGCCTGCCAAGGTACGAGAACAAGTGAAGTGATAGTAAAGCAATGCTTCATTAAGTCAGCAGGGTGGCTTAACCTGTAGACTGCATTTGTACTAATTTCAGTACCACTGTTAACCCGCAGTCTGCATGAAGAGCTTCGAGTCAGAGCCATATCACAGTGTTTGAGGGAATGCCTCAGTTGTCTCTGCTTCCACTGTCTTGGTTCACTTTACAAAGAAGTTCCGGTACACAGTAAGCTAATTTCTTTTGTTGGACATAAAGCTTTTTCCTTCCCATATGCATGCACCCCTGAAGGAGGTCTCTGAGTCAGTGACCAGCCCTTCAGACCAGCTTGAAACATACGTATGAGGGGAATGATGAACCCAGGGGACCAGACTATATCAGATCCAGAATAAAACCCTACAATTTACTCAATAGAGATTATGGAGCCTCTGCCCCAATCCTTCAATATAGCGATGCCCCAAATTCCTTACTAATGTAGAGGTCAACATTCAGAGCTAGTCTGGGTGTCTCACCACAGTAAGGCACAGTTTCATCAGTCACATGCTTGGAGGTAGCTCTCAGCACCCAAGTCCTCAACGTTTCCCACTAACTCAGTGGTTCCCTGACACATATACTTGTTTTCAGTATCTCAGTGCAGTGTGCTGGCTGTTCTGGATCTCATTTGGATACATTTCATCTTTGCCATGAGTGGTACCTCAAGCCCCTGTACCTACCACAGGATTTGGGATTCTGTGGTCAGGGAACCAGGTTACTACGATGCTTAATAGAGAGGTGCCTATAACCTTTCTGGTTTATAGACCACAGTGGCATGTAGCAAACAATAATTCTGACAGCTTGGAATACACATGGAAGGTAACTCTCATAAATTATGATCTTTAAATTCTGTAGACAGCTGACTGACTGTGTTATGAAATGTCCAGTATTGTTGATTCAGGTACACTTTATAACCAATCTCATAAATTGCATCAAAAGAAACAGGACTATTTGGAATTTGTTTAGCCAAGAAGGTGTAGCATCAGGCAGATCTTATTAAACTGTCTTGGTAAATGTAGATTATGCAAGAGTTGTTATTTCCAACCCTGGTTTGTTTATGGTTTGTTTTTTTTTTTTATTTGCTGCTTACATGTACAGAATTTGATCTTTTTCAGGCTATGTCTGTTCCACATTGAAAATTCAGAAAGCTCACTGTCAGCAGGCAGGACTGGGCAATACCATTAGCTCCGGCAGGTTTTTTATATGCTTTTTTAATGGTTTTTTTATATGTTTTTATATATGTTTTTTATATATCTGGAGAATCATAAGCATGATTATGTTGACCATTTTGATTGCTTGCATCTTTTGGTTGACCAAATGCTGGAACAGGTACTCAACAAGGCCAGGTGGTGGTATTATTTTTTGCAGATTTCTGTAGTTAGTGCCATTCATTTCTTACTGGTATGTTACGCACATAACATTTGGGGAACTGTGGATCTCCTATGAAACAACACATAAAACACCATAATCAGTATCATAATCAATAGCATTCATATAATAATACGCTATGTGCTTGAAATAATAGTGTACACATATCTGAATTGATTGGAGAATTGGTCTGAGAACAAAAAGCCGTACAATAAGGGTGAGAAATATCAAATGCAGAAACACTAAGAAGAGGAGAGCCAGCAAAGTATGAAAACTGCAGAAGAAGCAGGAAAAAGTATTAGATGTTTTAGCAGATGCCAAAAATCTTATGTGCTGTTGCTGCCAAATATGGGAAATGAAGTTCTGGATTTTCAGAATGCATCAATAAGAGTATCATATGGCACCAATCACATGTCAGCTGGAAAGCACTAATCAGTTCAGGTCACCACGCTTGGGCCATATACGCGGCATTTGAAGAAAAAGCAAAACATAGTAAGCAGAGCAGTTCAAACACTAGAAACTATGGTCTGAACAAAAAGAAAATCCAAAGAACTGGGATCACATAGCCTAGAAAAGAATGGAGTAAAGGAGGTTTTGTATAGGCTACAGCAAAAGAGGAGTGTTGTGACTGTTCTCCATGTCTACTAAAGCTAGAAGAAAAAATAATGATCTTAATTATCAGAAATCAAGGCATCAGGCAGATATGAGAAAAACCTGCCTTTATTTTTTTTTTAAGGTTAACAGACAAGAAAGTGCTAAAAGGCTTTAACAGGCTTTTAAGCAGACAGTAAAATCCCCAGCCCTGGCTTAACCAAGTATCTCTCAGAAGAGGTGTAATCTTACTTGATTATCAGAGCATATAAAAAGTCCCTTTCATTCCACATTTCTATGATCTTTTTATGATTTGATAAAGCAATGGTAATTAAAACCCTAGCTTTTTGCTATGATTAGCCAGATGGATTTAGTGCTAAATTACATTCCCCTTGGTGTCCTTTTCTCAGCACTACAGAATTTAAACAAGAACTGACCTAGTTTACATATTCAGCATGGTATGCTTCCACCTATTTTAAAGGTGAATCTGTTTCTAATAATTTGCTATTAAGTTCTGCCAACATAATTCCAGCTGCTCAGTTTAAATAAGCATAGTATTTTTATTGGTATTTTTATCATCTCTGATCTTCATTTCTAAAGCAGGAACATTTTCACAATACCTCTGGCACCAGTAAAATGCAGTCCTGGTTGACTCTAAAGGCTACAAGTACATGTTACTGTTTCACAGTGGTTGTTGATGCTTCTCTCCTCTCTCTTTCTCCTTACCATCCACAGTCACTCTTCCCTGCCGTGAGAAATTTATACCTCCTCAGCTGCTGGGTGCTTTATTGCAGTATCTTGTTTGTTAGAACTTGTTCATTTTTAATATTGTGGTTAGAGACTAGCTACGGGAAGAAAATTAGCACTGCCAGGAAGGAGCAGACACAGACAGCTTCGGTTGGGGAAGGAGTTACTTGCACTAGAAGCAGTTCACAGAGCAGTAGCATTCAGCCATTGCTTTAGACATTGGCAAACAGCATGCTGGGTAACAGTGGCAATTTATTCTCTTGCACTTTTTTTTTTCTGTGCCCAGAAAGTGGTTCCTAGACGTTCTATTTTCTCAGTTGGCAGCTAATTCTAAAACTAGCATTTAGTTCAGTTTATCGATTGACAAAAGAACCATTCATGGCAATAAATTATGCATTAAAGTTTATATTCACATTCACTGGATGGGGATTTATACACTTAGTGCAGTGAGTGATGTGCAAAATGACAGTCGATTTAGGTAGTTGTGCTATGGCCTTCTCTTCTGCATTTAAACTTATGCACATTTCAGGAAACAATTACATTACTTGTCACATATTTTATGAGCACGTCTTATTCCTCCAACACAACACCATTTGGGATGTAAGATGACTTCATGCTGGTAAATGAGTCAATTTTTCTTTCAGGATTCTTGAAATGTAGAGATCATACTACAGACATTTTAGACAGCTTGACAAAATGTCTACTCTGACATTGTATCTACAAAATGTGCCATATATTAATGTCCCTGATAAATCACAGTTCTTTTCCTTTTTTTCCCTCTCTCTATTATGAGAATACTCATCGAAAAATGCAGTTTGGGATTTGAAGGTGAACTGTAATGAACTGAACTGAGTCAGCCTAAGTATATGAGCAAACTGAGGAAAAAGAGAACAAGGGATAACAGTTTAGAATATAGTTTTATGGGAAAGGTGTGAAAACTTCCAGACCACACACAGTCACACTGGCTCTGACAATGCCACGGTCTCAAATATCAGCTTGCTTATTGTCTTTAAGCATCTCCTGATTACTCTAAGCCAGTTAGATTTCTCTACCATGCTTTTCGTAATTTCTTCTAACAGGTTTCAAAATCTGCTTTTCCAGTAATCTCTACTATATGTTAGAGGAGAAAGGTTAAACAAGAATTCTTAATTAAGATTGCATTTACATCTATTCCTGTTTCCTAGTCTCTGAAGTTTGGCTATGGAGTCTTCCATGTCTCTGTAATAACTAAAGAACTCAAAACATCCTTGTTGCTTTTTCTAGTGTATTGTGTATTACAGACAACTTCAAGTAACAGAAATTTCCAGTGGCTCTGGGATTCAATCTGAGTCCCTGTCAGAAAAACTGAGGATGGAGGTCTGAGGTAACCACGGTGCCTCCAAGAGCGCTGGAGAGCATCCAGGACTGGGCTCATCAAGGAAGACTCTTGCAGGCTGCTCCCACACAAATTTCAGCTCAGTGTAGACAGTGTCCAGGGTATTTATAAGGTCTGACACACAGATAGGCTGACAGGAAACACATACTGATGGCAGGAAGGTGGTGAGCATCTATTAATTGCAGCAGAACTTTTAAGGTAGATGGTTTCCTGGTTTTGCTGCATGGTTCCCAATCCTCCATGGGAAACTGGTTTTGGTCCTGGACTTCTTTCAGAAGGTAGTGTATTCTCCTTCTAGAAGCTTGGTATGTTTTCAGCATTTATGTATGAGTTTCAGTGTGTTATTGAAGTTCTGTGTCCTCTTTGCTACAGGCCAGCTAGCTCTCAAGTGTAGTAGCTCTGAACCTCTTCAAACAAAATTGCAGGAGACCAGAAGCAAGTACAGCTCACAGGTGTGCTACCACAGGCCAAGGCAAATAAGTGTCTGAACACAACAAACACGATGGCCTGGAAATTATTTTTTTTAAGCAAAGTGTGCTTTTTTTTTATCTGACAGAAGAAAGCAGATTTACATCTAAGGAGCAAAGGTAGGGCTAGAACTAAAATAGAGAATTTGACCAGAAAAACAGAGAGCTCATTCACCTTCAGATTTTGCTATCATAAATAAAGACACTTCAGGGTTTCCCTTTTGTTGCAAGTATTGTTTGACACAGATAATCTTTCTCCTTTTCTATTGCAATATTTATCACCCTTTTCACTACAAAAAATACTGACTACACAGTCCTTGTTGAAAGGGGCTGTATGCATATGTTGTCCTCCAGCACCATGGGAAAGCACACATAAAAGTGCCACATGTTGTTTTTGTGTGTGTTCTTTTTCGGTAGTTTCTGAAGGAGAAAAATGTTAGTGCTGCATCACTTTGGCAGCCTTCCTTTACTTGGGTTGTTAGTTTGAAGCTTTTGAGATCATCTTTTTACCAAATTAATACAGGCTGGGATGTGCAACCAGGGGTTGAGGTTTTTTTGTGGGTGACTGATTTCAGATAGGAAAGGAGTAGCCTTGCTAACTTTAATGAGTATGAAGTGGCATCCTCAAGCCAACAAGGACAGCACTCTGAAGTGCCATCAGACTTTAAGTAGTTAACCAAATTACAAAACTAGTTCAAAATGAAAGAGAAAGAAGTCATGAAACTTTTGAGATTTTAATGAAAGGAGACGATGCAAGATTTGTTTTACATGAGCAAACAGGGAGAGACAAAGAGAATTTAGGCTGGCAAACTGAAATAAATTTCAGTGTCCGTCAATGTTAACTTAGATAAATTATACAACTACCCCTACACATTGGCCATTTATTGTGGCGAATATAACATTTTTCTAACGGGGGTGAGAGGAAAATATAAACCTTGTAATGTGGATTATTTACACAGTTTTTAGCTGCCATGGGATTTAATTTTATAAGAAAAAACATGTTTGATGATTTGCTTGCTAATGTGGATGTTTGTCAAAGACTTGTGCAGTTAGGAAAATAACATGATACATGAAGAGGGAAAGTGTTTTCCTGAGAGGAATGACAGGTGGAGGATTTTAGATATAGGAATTTTGAATTACTGATTCTCTGAGAGTCAGCTAGAACAATTTTGAAAACAGCCAAAGACTTGCTGGGAGCTAGGGAATGGCCACAGCTTTTCCTGCAAGCCACCTAAAACAAACCCCCACCAATAACTTTTTCACAGGAACATTCATATCTTGTTTCTGATAAAACAGAACAGCTAGTTTTACCTTTTGTACTCACTTCCTATACTGTAAAGGGAAAATGAACAGAAGGACAAGAGGACAATTTACATATAAGGGGTAGGAAGTTGAGCTTTATTAGCTGTGTTTCTGAAAGTCGAACCAGAGACTCTACACAGGATACACTGGATAACTGCCCAACTTGACAGACTTGACGCTGAGGCCTTCCAAAGACCTGAAAGGTCTCATCTATGAATTTATCTGTTTTCAGTCTCAAGGTACTTGGTGTAAGAACAAGTAACTATTCCTTACATTCATTATGAGGTGATTGTTACTGAGGAAATGGAAAATAAAAATAATATTTTAAGAATGTAAGGTACAATGGATCTACTTTATGCAATAAGTGACTGCCAAGATGGCAAGTGCAGTGTATACCTTCTCACATCCCAGTCTGTTCATTCACCTCATTCCACTGCAAGGACTTCACTCTCAGTCACATCTCCTGTTGAATCTTTCTCATCTTAATGGTTGAGGGGTAAACTCTGCTGGGTGGAGCATTCTCCATTTGAATTACAGTGGTTAAGTCTTTGCCAGTTTTTTGGGTTGAAGGAAGATCGTACTTGAAGTACAGGTGATTTGAATGCTCATTTGAAAGGAAAGAAACCATTTTTTTTGCTCCCAGCATTGTCTATATACTTCATCAGATGACTCATAGCTCAAAGTTCTGAGAACAAATACGACAACACTGATTTCCCCAAGCATTAGATACTTGTCCATCTTTGTTTTCATTTCACTACCATTTCTACTGACTTTGAAATTCTCTGTGCAGAGAAGCAAAGCTTTCTAGCAGACATGGAGGTTACCCTTTGCAAAGAAAA
Organism: Nycticryphes semicollaris; assembly: GCA_013400055.1. Taxonomy (NCBI): domain Eukaryota; kingdom Metazoa; phylum Chordata; class Aves; order Charadriiformes; family Rostratulidae; genus Nycticryphes; species Nycticryphes semicollaris. Next base: position 37,217 of record VXBJ01006998.1, read on the forward strand.
TTGAACTGTTATGGAAGAATGCAATGGTCCATACTGTTCCCAGGCACAATTTTGGCCTCTGCTCGTTAGGAGTCTCCTGATTCTCAGACACAGCTAAGGTATTGAAGTGCCTAATTAACAGCCCAGGAACCATTCCGGGCACACAGCTTGGACACCATCACCAAAAACAGAGTTTACTGAGTAAGGTTTTAATAGCATAGTTGTGGGCTATTCTGTATTACTCAGTCTCAGCATTCAAGAGCATGGTTGAGGGCTGTTTGAGTTGCTACTAATGACATGGCTGGAAACTGTTTTCCACCTGACCTACTACAATCAATAGCCTTGTAATTCGACATACTTGCGAGAACAACAGATGTCAATCTCTGCAAGCTGAGGAGCAAACAGAGTAGAGGCCTTCTCCTTCCCATATGCCAAACTGGCCATCATGTAAAACGATGTCACTTCTCCTCTTCCTTCTTTAGATGGATTTTGAAAGGGAAAGCCCTGTGCAGTCCAGTACAGGATAGTTTACAAGTATCCTTATTTAAAAGTATCCCTCTGATATCCGGGATATCAGAAGTTTGACAAATGGAGATGCTTCACTGCATCTGAAATAGATGGCCAAGGGGTTGAAACCTTCTGTTCTCTGCATATCTTTTTGGAAGCTGCATGCTAATCACTTTGACTTTGACTTTGAATTAGTGAGCAAAATGTATTAGGGGCTGGGATTTGTCATCTGAGGGAGCCCAAATTTCCGTAACACTTGTATAAAGCATTAATTATAGGTGTCTGTATCTCAGTCTGGAAGGACAGGACTTACATGTTAAGTGCCAGACTATATAATTTCTGGCCATAAGTGTTAAAGCGCTGTCATTTAAGGCCCCATAAATCTGTGCTTCCTTGACAGAAGTCTAAGACCAGTACTGATACTGAGAGTCGGTAAAGTTTGTATATCCAACACATACCGACATCCTTCATCGGGTATATAAATGGTATATCAGGTATATCAACTAGAGCTCTGGGAAGATATGGATGCAGAAGAAGTTGCAATCTTAAAATGAAATAATACAATCTCTGCTAGAATCGACCACAGAATTTGCGTTGATTACCTGTTGTGTTAATTTGGTAGTTAATTTAGCCTCTTGATTAATTTTTAATTGTAAACTCAATTTGGTCATTGCAGTGTTATGTCTTTAATTTGTTTTCTTCAAGAACCTGTTCATTTGCTCACTCTTTTTATTAAAATCCAGGAAAAATTAAGTCAACCCAGCTTATGCTGCTTTAGTCAAGTCACAACATGGATAATAAACTCTGAAGACACAGGTAACCTCTGACAAAAAAAAATCTGCCCACTAGGTTCTGTTTCCAAATCAAAATTATGTTCCCAACAGTTTCTTTGTACTTGTTAAAAATAAGCCACTCTTATTACCACAGAGGCAGTGTAAAATATTTTTTGTCAAGTTTTTTTTTTTCCATTTTGTAGTGCCTGGAGGCTTTGTGAGTTATGCACAGTTTCTCAGCAACTTCATCTGTTTTCAGATTAATATATTTTTAAAACATTTAAATGAGTTACATTTGCAGACAATTACATTTTAAATACAAGCATATGGTTCTGTTGTGCTAAAACCTTCAACAATTCTTTGAATATTTCTTATCTTTGAGTTAATGTCACAAATGTTTTCACTTTTTAACATATTCCATAAAAATATTCCCACAAGTGTCTTTTTGATTATATTACACTTCCTGCCTTAACTCAAAAAAATCTATACATAATATTTCATGTCCCTTCTTATTCAACAAATGTCAGCAAAAATGTATGCAGATTTCTATCTCTATTTTTAATTTTCATTACGTGCCTTCTTGGCAGTAAACCAAATAGCTTATACAATATTTGGAGAAGAATTACTGTGATTCATACTGCATGTTTTTAACCTGAACACTGCAATAATAAAAAAGAAAGCAAGTTTTGTTGAAGCAATTCAGCCAGTTCACTTTTCCCTGCGTAGTGAACACAATTTCCCTTACATTTGGTTTTGAATTCACTGTACCGAACCGTAGTTCAGTAGTTTAAAGTCTCCTTTAATTTATTGTAAGTACTGTAGCACAGTGTTCACCCTATTCTCTGACTCTGTGGGATTTTTCTGGCTTCTTGAATGCCAATGGCACAGTACAATGCCCTGAATAAGGCATAAACCTTTTTGCTCAGCAGCAGGTATTAAGGAGGGCATTTTTTTTTTCCCTTGGCAGTCACAGACCAGCTTTCAATGAAACCTATCAGAACACCAGCATATCTTGAATATTTCTAGCAGTCCTCTTCTCTGTTATCCAGCAAGTAACTGTTCTTCTGACCTGCTGGCTCTCTGGTTGTAGGTAAACCTACTTCCGCATTTTCCTGTTCTTACGCACCATTTTGGAGTGTGATTGGTGCAGGATCATCTCTCCTACAGAAATTTTGGAATGCTCTAATGGAAACATTCACTGGACACTACAGGTTCCACAAAGCAAAGCAGAGGAGCAAGAAAATCCCCAAACTGGAGCTGCAGCACCATCACTGGGAGGTCCCAAAAGCCACGCACAGACCCATTCTGGCTCAGCAGTGTTCTGTGTGCTCTGTAACATACTGGAAGAGGTGCTGCAGCCTTGGCTGGTTTCCAGCCGTTGCATCTTTACATGAGGAAAGGAGGCTTTTGCAGTGACTTTTACAAAAACACTTTTACAAGGTTCTCTCTAATCATCTCTGACTAGGAGGCAAAGGATGGTGTGACGCTCAGCATAAGTGAGCGTGATAGAGCAGGCTGCAGCTTTACTTGCTCATATAATATGTAATACAACAATAAATAAATAAATAAATCAAATCTTGGATATTGGGCATCACTGTCTAGTTAGGAACTTCCAAAATGAGGGTCAGCAGAATCTGTATGTGTATCTCCACTGACTTTTCAAGGCTCTGGATCCCCCACTTATTTTGCAAATAATCCCAGCTCACCTCCCACAACCTGCTCACACTTCTGACTGAGAGCTGAGCTTTGGCTGTCCACCAGCACATCACCTCCCTGGTTGGCCTTCACACTTCAGCGTAGCAAACTGAAGACCAAGCTACAAGCCAGACACTATTAATAGTTATGAAAGAAACAAGTTTTTTGTGGACTTAAGCTATTTCTGCTTTTCTTGTCCTGTGGAACTATCAACAACAGGGTAGCTCTTAAATTAGTTCCACTCACCAGCTGAAGCCTTTCTGGAGGAGTAGAAGGGAGCTTACTACCTGCAGCTCTGGAAGTACAACATTATCTTGGGACCCCATTTGTTTTCCCCCACCTGGCTGACCACTCAACTTCTCATAAAAGCCACCTCTCATTGTTATTTGTACAATAGAGTAAAATGAATGGTGTACCTGTCGACAGTCCTCATCCATGTTGCAATACCTGGGCAAGCCCATATACACTGAGAAAATGAGCGATTCCCATCTTTGCCAGTATTTCTCTGGTGCTTTGCAGGTTGTCACAATCTGCCTCTCACTACCCAGAATTTTTTTTTTTCTTTTTTTATCAATTTACCACCAACAACGTCTGGCTAAAAAAGTTTATGAGGGGCCTTGCTCTACTTCTTGTTCGATAATCCTTGATCTCCAGACCACGGGAAGATCTTACGGTGACTTCTGGCACTTCTGCCTGTCCTGTCTACCTCGACGTGCACCTGGCTGCATGTTTCCACTGCCTCTCTCGACTCCATGGTGCTTGTCAGACCAGCACTGAACTTACAAAGGAAACTAAATCAGCAGAAAACTACTCTTGCAGAAAATGACTGTCCTGTGCCAGAGCTGGCATGACAAAGGAGATGTGACTGTGGAATTGGAGAAGAGGAGGCAGACCAGGCTATCTGATAACCTTGAGGAAAAACCTCACTTTCATTGAGCAGCCTGGTAACACAGCAATAAATTAAAGAATAAAGTATCTATTGCAGGCCTGTGAATAATCCTGATAAATTAACAGTTTTCCTCCCTGCCTTAAAGTCTCTAAACAAATCAAGCTAACAGTGCAACTTTGAACACAAAAGCCTCTATTTCCTGCAGCATCAGCCCAGATCTCTCGCGTACTGCATGTCCAGACACAGGAAAATAAGCAGGATGTGGAGGCTATTTGAGTGTTGGTACAGCACAGGCTTACCCTGCTCCTGCCCAGGTGAGCCAGGCAGCTGCTGTTTCTTGCTGTCAGGGCCAGCTGGTGGTGCAGGCCAGCTCACCCTTACAACGCCCTCCCATTGCATTGGCAGAGCAATCTGTGGATTGTGTGGCCATTTGCGATAGGCAGCTTGCCAGCTCCTTTTTTGCCAGGTTATTTTTCAGCTGGAGACATAGCTTAGCTTGGCTCCCTGTAAACACTGGTGCGGGCCCAACAGCAGAGGCGGATGTAGGGGCAGGGAAAAGGAGCCACAGAGCAGGGGTTGTCTCTGACTGCTCCAGCCCTAAACCTAACCACAGTCACGCTCTGATCTAACCAAGTGCTCCAGGCCCTGCAAACAAGAGTGTAAACCACAAAAATGCTCTTCCAACACCAAGAACACAACCAAAGCACACATAAATAAGCACTGAGGGTTTGGTGGTTTTTTTTTTTCTGACAGCACATTGTGCAAAGGTCCTGGTACAGCCACATTTAACACTTCATATGTGATGCTTTTGCAATACAGGTATTGAGTGTTCCCAGACAGTAAAAATTTTTCTCTGAGCTTTGCTGTGTGATCATTCGGGAAACAACCAAATGGATAGGCTACACGGGGACATTTTATCAGAATTCAGCTTTTGGCTGAAGGGTAATGAAGCTGGCATCTCACCTCAGTAATTTTGGATTTGAACAATGTACATACTAGAGCCTGTGAAAGAGCAGACAGCATATAATACCATGAGAAAGCTAAAGAAAAATTAGTAGACTTCCCTTTCCATTCTTCAACCTCCCAGAATCACTATTTGGAAAAAATGTCACAGAGGAATACACAGCATTGCACTGCTTTGGTAGACGTGCTGTGTTGAAGACAACCATTTTACAGCATGTAATGCTATATGTAAGTAAATTTAATTCTTCTTGCAATCTACATAGCATTTATCCACAGAAAACTTGGAAAAACCTGTAAAAAAACAGGAGGAGAAACCATCTAACTCAAGGGCTCCACTGTAGAATCCTTTTTCCTTGATAATAACCCATAGAAAACAACTTCAGATGCTACACTTTAACAGCCCTATCTTTATGGAAATGAAACCTTGGTTTCCCAGAGATCCAGTTCTCCATAGACTTCCTGGATGCACTCAACAGAAATCAAGTCAAGAAGACTTCCATAATCTAGGTCAAGTGAACTGGCCAGGGGATAAAATATGGGCATTGAGATTAATAACTTAGCTTGGTCCAGTAGGTACATGATGAGCTAATAGCTGAAGGCATAAAAATTGATAATCTAGAAGGTGAGTCAGTAAGTGTCCTACGCTACCAGAGAAGAGATGGAAACAGGAGTTCAAAAATAGCTGGATACAAGTTTTTTCTGGCCTTGGTTTTAACTAGGGCTATACAAACTCTTTTGGGGCTGCAAAGATGAAGAAATTGCTGGAAAGCAGTGTAAAAAAAGTCTGGACTATGAACTAAACAGGGAAAATCGCAGAGAAAAATGGGGCTGAAATTATAGCACATTTCCTGATCTATTTTAAAGATAGATTTTACTTATTCTTTCAGTACTTTTCTGGACTTTCTCTCTCAATAGCGTGCTTTACAGACATCCTTGTCCTTACAGTCTGGGTTAGGAGTTGCCACCCTACAGCTACTGAGTTTCCAGGCAGGTAAGGTGCTACAAGCTCTATCCTGGCTGGGAGAGGGATAAAGCAAGTCAGCAGGACATCTGAGAACAATGGCATCCTGGGACCCAGCTATGCTCCTGATCTAGCCCATCTTGTGGTGAAGCAGGAGGACAGTGGTGAAATACTGTCATCTCCTGTAAAGCCATAAAGGAAACAGGGAGCTTGCAATGCTACGTTAATTAGCAAGTCACATTAAACATTATGAGAACATTTACTTTTTAACACAGCTTGAAACGGAGGTGAATCACTGGTTATTTTAACAGGTGAGTAAATGGATGGATAACTGATTATCCTCTAAGAAGCACCTCAGAAACAAGAGATGGTCCAAAGCAATAAGTGTACAGAAAACGCTCATAAATAAAATAACAGAACAAAAGTAGCATTTATAAATTAGCTGATACATACTCTACAGAATTATCAAAGCACCAGAATGGCAAAACAAGAAAATGCTGACTCTCTCTGTGTACCAGAAAACCAAGGATTCTTACAAACACACCATCTCCATGCAGTTGCCTTTCACAGCAAGATGTTTCCCTGTTTGCAACTGGTGCTTTATCACACTAAAAATACAACATGACAAGTGCTTTTTTTCAGAGAGACGTAGGAACGCTTGTGAGCATTGAGCCATTCCTCCATGTATCTGCTGCACAGAAAAGCTCTGTGGGCTTGTCCACACATCTCTCACCTGGAGGAGGTCCCCATGTCCAGCCAGGACATGATCCCTTGCCATGGACACCACTCTTGCTTGCCATTGCAGCAGTCAAATAAGCCGACCCCTGGTGAGCTGGAACAGGCAGCACCACCAGCCCAGACCATGTTTGGTGGGAGTCTCCCACAGGTAGAAGGAAGGGTCTTCAGCCCCTCATGGATGAAACCTCTGCCATTTCTAGCCTTTACGAGCAGGGTCTGTAGCCAACTCTGCTTCTGCCAGGCAGCAGCTCTGAAATGTTCACTGGTGGGGATGAGGAAAGGGCTGACAACAGCCGCATGAATCATTCATCACGAGAAGCACGGGCACTGCTTTTATTCCTCCTTTCAGGATAGATGACAGCTCTAATTCCTCAAGCTCTGTTTTTCTGCAATTCTGGTGAATGCTTATGCATATGGCTGTCACAAATATTCCTGAAAAGGTCTATATTTAATATAAAAAATTCAGGCCAGCAGTATCACCAAGACCTGTCTCTTGTCCTTTATAGGGATAGCATTTTATGCATTTTTGAGCTTACAAAGTGTGTTAATGCCAGATAATTCATCTTTTTTAACAAGCCAGTGTTCAAATTTAGCTTGATTAGATTCATTAATCACAAATTTAAAGGGAGCTTGCCTTGGATTTGGGTTTCACTGACAGCAACAAACTGTCCTCTCCAGCTGGATGCCCTGTGACCCACCGAGGCGGCTGCTGCCAGATCTCCTGCTTGGTGCCCAGTAGCCCAACTCGAGGAGATGTCTTGCCCTGAGGGATGTGGAGGGAAAGTTCAGGCACCTGGTAGCAACTGAACAACTCTGCCTGTCCCTGTCCCATAGCCCTGACAGGCCGGGAAAACCTCAGCCCAGCCAGTGAGCTCTTGGTAGATAGCTGTGAGGCACCATTTTGGGGGAGCCTAGCATGGCCTTCTGAAGGAGATTGGTGGGGGAGGAAGATGGAGGACTGCGTATTTTCTTGTGTGGAATGTTGTTTTTAAATAGTGACCTTTTCTTTCCTCTTCACAGAGGCAGCGGGTAAAGCTGAGGGAGCCCAACAGGGCCTGAGGGAGTGGGGCAATGGGCAGCCATGCTCTCCCAGGCCTCTATGTCTCACTGACGGAGCTTATCCTTTATAGTAACAACCTTCTCAGACGGATGGTTCCTTCCAGTTTCTTATGCAAGTTGCCCCTCATCCCCACACGCGATTTTTTCAGTCAGCTGCAAGGAGGAGGCTGGAAGTAACACAGCAGTCAACTGTGGGTTAAATTAACAGTCTATTGGCAAGTAGTTCTGTTCAATTTGCTAGGCCATTATAAGCAGTGGTCTTGTGTAGTCAAGTATAAGAATTCTGGAGAATTACATTGGTACTGAGTGCATGCCCCCCTGCACATCACCTGGTAGATAGAAACATATAGTGTGAAGCTTTGGGGTTTACAATCACTTCCAGAGAGTTGCTGCAGGTGCACACCAAAATGAAAGAATAAGCAACTGAAGAAGGCAGAAGGAACACTTCTCTAGCTTTATTCCTAAAACAGTGATACACTAAAACACATCTTCAAACACTGATGCTCATGTTTGGAATTGCACATGGGAGTTGTAGTTAAAGTGTCAATTGCACATAGGAATTGTAGTTAAGGGGTCAAACAACAATTCAACCTGGAATGACTCAGGCTGTGAAGCAATGCCATATTTGTATTAAGATAAAATGCAGCACATAAAGCAGCAACAATTTCAACAAAGACTTCAGTTTTCTCTGACAGCACCTCTTGTCAATTACAAAGGACTAAATCATAAAAGTACCAATGGCATTGAGTCTCTTATAGCTTTCTCAGATATACCAGAAATAAATATACGTTTTGAACATGCAACAAACACACTTTTATAACCTGTTGCTTTCATTTTTTCACTGAAGTAAAAACCTGAAATTTGAGGCTTTTTCTTATTTCCACTAATTGAAGTTTCAAAGTCCTTCAATAGGACAACCACTGAAGTTAGCCACTTCAGCATTCAGGGGAGTCAGGGGGTTCACTTGTACTCTTGCCTGATGTTACAAAGGCTTTTTTTAGAATTTTGTATTGACTTTCACAAAAAGAGTGACTTGGTACTCTGACCTTCTGGGGCTGGTGAGCAGTTATTTGAGTACATTTGTGACATCTCCGAAAATATATGTTCCCTACATGAAACTCCTGAAAACAATGAATGAGAATTTTATTCCTCAAAAATCACCCATTTTCAGCACTGTTTAATTTTACTTTCCCCGTTTACTTAAAGTAATACTATATATTGAGTTTCAAATAACTTTTATTACGTAAGTACAACTACAACAGAATGGAGCGAAGTTTTAAGAGGACCTTGCTCAGGGTATAGAGAAGTGTGAAAACAAGTCCCTCTCCCTGCACAGGTAAAGAGTTATTAAAATGGTAAACCACGACACTGCAAACAACATAATATCACAGCATGCCTTAGGCCAGCCTTGTACTACCCGAGCAAGCAAAGTACCTGGTGACAGCGCTCTGGAATACGCCTTTTGCAAGGAGAGCTGACCTGATTTTGCACTCATTAACTCAGAAAACTCCGTAGTGTGAGTGTTGACAGGTAGGATTTTAACTACAGGTAAAGCATGGTTACAGCTGTCTGGGAAAATAATCACTAGGCATTGCCTGCAAGTCTGGTAGCATATTGAAAGTGTTATAGAAGTGTAGAGGGAGTTAAATTGAATTAATGTGTAGCTGATACAAATTTGAGGAAAAAAGTCACCAGTTGCAAATCAACATTTTTGATGCTTTCTATTTAAAACTTCTAATTAGTTGTAGTCACATCACAAGAACACGACAAACAACGTTATATGAGAAAACACACTGAGAAAACAGAGTTAAATGAGGAAAAAAAAGACTGAAATCAACTGGCTCTGGTAACACATAAACCTGCACAAAACAGTGTCCTCCCCACACCTCTATTCCTGCCATGGTTAGAGGTTCTGCAGTGCCACCTGCATCACAGATGCTTTTCTTGTTAGGAGTTCCCTACAGCTTGGCAGTAGAGAATGAAGGAAACATCTGCTTTCTATTTGTAAAAGACTGAAACAAGAATAGAAACAATTTCTCCCTGTGATGGTTCAGTCACTTTCCTGCTGCCATTTTTAACTAGCCAACAAATAGAATATCATTAGAAACATGTAGTTGTTCCTCACAGCCTGATGAGAAACAGCAGTGGCCCCAATCAAGCGACATTCAAACATCACTAGATAAATGCCAAAATGTTAGGGGACTGCCTTAAAGTCTAAGCTTCCATTTTCAGTTTTTAATATCTCATCTCAGAGGTTCTTTTCCTCAAAAGGAATCTCGTGTTTGCTTCATGCATTCAGTGTGAAATGCCTAGCATTCACAGCAGACATCCTCCCTTCCATTTTACCAAAGGGCTTCCTCAACATCTCCTCTTACCCTCCTGAGCTCTTGTACACTTTTACCTCCAGGGGCATATCACAGTTCCTCATCGCCAAAATTTCCTGGCACTAATCAACCAGATCCTGCCTGAGCACCATGCTGCCTTTACCGCAGTCTCCTTCCTGGATCTTGCTTTTGCTCATCCTCTCTTGGATATGAGCTCAGTTCTGCCACGCTGTCTCTGTGCCTGGAGAGACTGGCAAAACCACCGTCTTTGATACTCTAAGTGATGGGTGCTCTTTTTGTTTTTTGGTTGTTTTGTGGGTTTTTTTTCCTGGTTCCCTGTTCTTCTCTTTCAATCAGCTCATTTTTTGAATCTTCCTTCTCCAGTTCAGGACACTGGATCACTTCAACCATGCAACTCTGTCTCCTGTGCTAGCAGTATACAGGACTGAGGTCCTAGCTGCTGAGCCTCACAGCAGCACTCTCTGTAATCTAGATAGCCCACCAAGTGGGGAAAGGCTTCTCCAACCCTTCTTCTCTGGGCTGACTTCAGCTCACATCTTTCCCTCCAGGATGTAGTTTAAAAACTAATGACCTCAGAAGTCATGTCTCTGTGCATAACACTGTCTTATGCTGCTATTTTGGATCCCTCTCTGAACAGAAGCTCTTAGGATGCAAGGGTAGAGGACTTCTCAGTCTTCAGGAGCTTTTGTTCCTTTTTCTCTGCCTACATGGGGCTTTGAAAGGGGAAAAGAGAGATTACATAGCATCAAGAGAAATGCTAGTAGTCATGAGAATCCGATCACATAAAAAAGCGCCTAAAAGGTCTGAGGTCTCTACAGCAGTCTGCTGTAAACAGACTGCTTCAGGTGGAATTGTAAGTAAAAAAATCAGACTGACGTAATCCTAGTTGCAATATAGTAACAGCAAACTGTCGAGATTTTATCTCCTTGACAAAGGTAACTTACTATTTTTATAAAAGAAACCTCTCTTGTATCCTAAATTTCTCTTGTCATAAATCACTCATGAATCTAGTAAAATTAAAATCCCTTACAGTCTCTCTCAGGTGAAAGCAGTAGTAATCCAGAAGCCAGATAAAAATGTTATTATGGTTAAAATAATTGCCAACAACCTGATGGGTGACAAGAGATTTCTCCTTCAGATCTGGGAAGCAGCAGGTTGTGAGCATGCTCAGTGTCACACGTCACTGAACTGGAGATTTCTTTAAGAGAGCAGCTATTAAGGTGTCTGGAGCTTGATGGCCATAAACATACTATTGTGCTTCTCTTAGTCTTACTGACTTCAGGCTGTCAGCAATGCTATTTCTGCTCCATTTTGTTGCTCTGTTAGAAATCCAAGGTAAGACAGCTTCTTTCTTAATTCTTTGCAAACCTGATTGGCCTTTGGGACGCAGTAAGGAATTTCCATTTACATTAAGGAATTAGCAAGGATTTTCAGCTAAATTAAACAATCAGTAGGGAATTTTCATTTACATAATTTTGAAAAACACTTTTAGGGAAAAAAAATGTTTACAGCACATGAGGATTTTATAAAATGACAGAATTTTCCAACCATGTTACTCTAACTTTTGATGAAATGAAATTCATCAAATGTAAGACTAAAGGATAAACTGATGCTTTTTGAAAAAGTACTTAATGTAATAAAACACTGTTATAAATGGCAAGCTTCACAGCAGTATCATGACACAATTTCTAAATATTTCTACATAGGTGAAAAAAAAAAGTATTTAACTCAGCAATTGAGTTTTCATAAATATTTTTGTATTGCAAAGTCCTGGGTTTTGGTAATTTGACCAAGAAGATCCTTTTAGTATCAGCACATTAAAATTAAAACTATATATTTGATAGAGCACTTTGAATCTCAGAAATGATTACCTAAAAGATTGCTTCTATGAGAAAAGTTATTTTCTATAGAAACCCTATATATAACAATATACAAGTAGAAGCTACGGTTTGTCATTTATAGAAATTTTCCAAAATTAAGACTTTTCAGTTCCTGCACAATATCTTTTTTAATAATTAATAGTGTTCTTATGCTTAGTAATTCCTGAAACATTACAAAAAAGTGAATAAATGAGTTTCACTGTAATTAGCTCAGGAATATAGTTTCTCAGCTTGTGAAAACCTCTTTAATGAAATAGTATTTTTTCTCATAATGCATAAAGGGCAGGTTATAGTGTAATCAAAATAAGAAATTGAAACAGAAAATTTATTACTGTAAAGAAAAGAAATTTTTTAAATTGCCAGCTTGTTAGAGACAGAAAATAAATATTAGAGAATATATATTTTGTTCTGTAGGCACCCTGTTACAAAGCAGTGGAATATGCAGAATTTCAAGGTATTAAATTTTACTAAATACTCTATTTAAAAATAAATATTTTTAAATAATTATGCTTTGTTATGGCTGAAGGATGCAAAGTTTTTATTTTAACATAAACTTTATTTTGTTTCCAACACTTGGGTTAAGACAATGCAGTTAATAAAATACATACAATGACTCACCTTTTAATTACACATTGCTTTCACTGTCACAAATTTCATGAGCAGAAGTGAAAACTGAAAATAGTTTATTAACAAATCAACCCTTACTATGTTTCCTATTTACACACCACTAAATGCACGTTTGTTTATTTTGAACTGTTAGAAAAAAATATAAATAACCACCATACCACACCTTCAAATTGCTTTTTCCACATACTCCCCACCAATACTAGACAGTAAGGCTTGAGTCAATTTTGCCATAAATTATCTTGGTTTAACAGCAAACTCTGTTCTGTTTAGCCAAACCAGGCTAGTTCAGACTACTCCAGAGAGGGGTTGAACCCAAGATGACTGGGCACATAGTCCTAAACAGGTTCCTGCTGAAAAGCCTTGGATAACCACAGGTATAAGCAAAAGTTGTGGGGAAGGAAGCATGTATCAGTGGGATTTTTCCAGTGTGGGCAAGTCCTCACAGCCATCACAAAACTGTGTCCCAAGCAGGACAGAAATATGAAGAGAACAACCGATCAGATCCTGTGTTGCCCTCTCCTCTTAAATGTGTCTTAAATGTATGTGCACGTTCAATATAGCAGCTTCGAGAATGTCGTAGGACGTAGTTGCACCTGGGAACCCCACATCTTCAGCATGGTTCCAGGCAAAACATCTGTGATGTAAAATGGGTATTAATTCCAGACTGTTTGGGCTTCACTACATATGTATTCTATTTCCTAGAACAAATATATGACACCACTCACTCTACTCAAAAGAGTAGAAAACACCACTTGATTATAAATACTGTTGATATCTGAATGGCTGGTTAACCTTCAAAAAGTGTCCTTAGTATTTAGGTGGAATAAGCTGATCCTGTATAAAAAGATGGTATTTTACTGCCCTCTAACGGCTGGTGGTAACCAGCTCGCTTTGTTCATTTGTACTGATGCCCACAAAAGCTCTCTCCTAAAGGCGGCTATGACACGAAGTCTTCCAGCCAAAAGGAAACCTCACACAATTATCCTCCTAGATATCCGCCAAGACCTATGGAAAGCGGGCATATTGGAGAAACAAAACTGGCATGCTAACTGGGAAAAAAAGGTTATTCAAATCAGAGCTGTAACTTTGCAATTGGTGCTCGTTAGCCAAACTGTGTCCAAGGCATCAGTAACTGGAATTTCAACTCTTGAATAAATCTTATTGGTCTGAGTTGATAAGCCCAGGGAGATCTTCCAGTATAGCTGAGAAAACAGGTATGTTTAACAGCTATTTCAGACTATTTAAATCACTGCTGAGAGGGTCCATAAGTGACAAATTTAATGATAAAATATTTAACCCCAAATTTTTAGGTCTTTTTATGATGAGCTATTGTTCACAGCAGCTATAGGAGCTCTTCAGTGACTAACTGCTTCTCAATGTCAGGAAGAGTTTTACAGTCCAGACCTTAGTAATAGTACCAATGCAGGCTAGTGATCAGTTGAGTTGTTCAGTTCTAACGATAAAAAAAACCCCAGCTATTATAAATGTGACAGTCAGTAATATTTCAGCGTTGTACAACTACAAGCATAAATTATACTGTGACTCACTATTCAAGCAGGGGAAAGAATAACCTGGTAAAGGATCCGTTCATTTCAAAAGGAGAGTTCAGGGATGTTGTTTCATAGAATCATAGAATCATTCATTCAGGTTGGGAAAGACCCTTCGGATCATCGAGTCCAACCATCAGCCCTACTCTACAAATTCCTCCTCTACACCAAATCTCCCAACACATCTAATTGACTCTTAAATCCATTCAGGGGTGGGGACTCAACCACCTCCCTGGGCAGCCTATTCCAGTGTCTGACCACCCTTTCTGGGAAAAAATCTTTCCTCATGTTCAGCCTAAACTTACCCTGTTGCAGCTTGAAGCCATTCCCTCTCATTCTATTGCTAATCACCTGTGAGAAGAGACCAGCACCAACCTCTCTACAATGTCCTTTCGAGTAGTTGTAGAGAGCGATGAGGTCTCCCCTCAGCCTCCTCTTCCTCAAACTAAACAGCCCCAGCTCCTTCAATCGCTCTTCATAAGATTTATTCTCCAGGCCCTTCACCAACTTCGTTGCCCTCCTTTGCACCCACTCCAGCACCTCAATATCTCTCTTGTGTTGAGGTGTGCCCAGAACTGGACACAATACTGAAGGTGTAGCCTCACCAGTGCTGAGTACAGGGGGACAATCACGTCCCTACTTCTGCTGGTCACACTGTTTCTAATACAAGCCAGGATGCTATTGGCTTTCTTGGCCACCTGGGCACACTGCTGGCTCATGTTCAGACAATTGTCAACAAGAACCCCCAAGTCCTTTTCTGCCAGGGTGCTCTCCAGCCACACTTCCCCAAGCCTGTAGCGATGCATGGGGTTGTTGTGGCCCAAGTGCAGGACCTGGCACTTGGCCTTGTTGAAGCTCATCCCATTGTTGAAGCTCATACCATTTACCCGTGTCTGTCACTGTGGTAAATGCAGGAACCCTAAAGCAAGCACATACGAGTTTAGTGCGAAAACCTAATGACTAGTGCTATTTTTTGTAGCTTTTATAAACTTCACATGCAGATGATACCTAATTTGCATTGTTGCTTTAATCTTGTTCAATGTTCAGACCATTACATGGATATTTCATGTGGACAAGCCACAACTTTTTTCAAAATTTTATGACAACAGTTCTTGCAGTTCATCAAATGTCTCTTCAACTCGTCATTTGAATCCATCAAGTTAGGCTGTTGTCAAGGAAAGTGTGATAAAAAATCAAGTCTTTCTTTTCCTGGGTAGAAGAAACATATTGGTGGAAAAGAATGGTAATAAAACTTAGATTTGTGCACAAGTAAATAATTTTGTGTATGTTTTATTGTGTGTCTTCATTGAAACAGGATTCAAAAATGTAAAGAGTTCTCTTTTAATTTTCAAAAAAATTTCACTAATTCTAAGTGCTTATAATTCATTTCACTTACCTGGTTGTTCTTTTTCTCTTCAACTCTTCCTTCATAAGTGATATGTGAATTTAACAATATCTGTGCTCCCACTGAGCTCATGGTCAACAATATTTTACTGATTTTGAAACTAAATAAAGCAAACTGGCCTGTCTGCTCTCACAGTGACCTGGGAGCAGTAGTAATGGGATAAAAATAAATAAATAAAGTCTGTTATTTTCTGAAATGTGCCTTAATTACATGTGTTATAACAGCTCCAAGCAGTATTGATTCAACAAGGGGCTTTTATTAAACTAATTTTAACCAGTGCTGAAACCTCTGGATCTGTTTATTGCAAAGGAGAGCTTTCCATTTTGGTTTTCTGTCTTAAACAAAACTCTTCTTACAACCGCAGCCACTGAAAGAAGCAACATTCCTTGCTTGCACTACCAGGTTTGTAATCAATTTATAGATTTGGTTCATTAAAGGGCATCGAATAACAGTGACATGTTTGAGAACTGTGCACATGTTGTGTGAACCTACCTGATTCTCAGTAATATGGGATACAGTTTGGTCTCAGTAATACAGGATACAGAGTGGTCTTTGCCACTCGGAAATTTATGGTGAGAAATAGGAGAAATTTAGTAACAACTAGAGAAGGAGCAACTCCGTCAGAGGCAGAAATGCAAAGACTAAATTTTACCTCATGGTGAATAAAGAACTGTTTTTATGGCATTATTGCTCTGAAAGAGAAGCTTCCATTTTTATCTGTATCTATTCGTCAGCCAAAGTGCCTTCCATGGAGTAGTAAATCACGAGTCTTACGGACCTGCTCCACATAATTCTGCAAAGGCTGATGAGAATGGATGCGGATGCCCAGCAGATGACTGTTGTTTGTGTGTCAGCGTTACTGGAAAGTGTGTCAGGACCAACTACAGCCATCAGAGCAGTAGTTGCACTATGCTTGATAAAAGAGCAAATTATGACAAGTTAAAATTAATTTAGAGATTCAAAGAGAAAACTAAAAAGAGAAAACTTTCTGTTTGGATAATAGCTGGTTTCTTCTCTGCAAGGGCAATTAACTGAATGCTGAGAGCGAAGAGAGACTCAGGATTCTTTTCCAGCTCTGCTACCACACATGCATTCTGTTGTAGCTTTGCTCCTCTTGAGAGGTCATGGACACACGCAGTTCTTTAAAATGGACTGTCAGACCATACTAAACATATACATTTACTTTGAAAAAATGTTCTTTCTGTCCTCAGACGAATACAGAAAGAAAGCTTTTTCCAGTCCAACCTTTGTGCCATATCTGACATGTGAAAAAAAATGAGTTAGAACTAGAAATACTGGCATTACCATAAGGACTATGATGAAAACAGTGAACTATCAGAGTCTAATTGTAACATTATTCAAAATACTGAAAGATCTATGAAATAAACAGCCTAAACTACCTTTTTTAATCCACATAGTAGATTCCAACAAAAGCCTTCAGAAAAGCTAGACTAAAGCTCTTCAGTCATCTTTTAAGTTTTGTAGCAAGAGAATGTTAGAGGTATCTCGCTTAACAGGCAAGACCTATCTTGACAAGATTTCCAAAATTAATTGCATTTGGATCTCAAGCCCGAGTTTGGAATCAGCTATGTATTTCAACTCCTATAATTCTGTCTCAACCTCAATTCTTTGCATCATACAAAAAGCAGTATTATTAGGACAGTGTTAGTTAAGTAAGACTAAAAGATACTCAGTTTTTAAAGATTACAATTTAGCTGAATTTCTGCTCTTTACATCTTTGCTGATACTATATAGTCTCTAATTATCCATTATCCTTATAGGAATTGGATTACTTTACTTTGTTTTTGTCATTCCTCCCTATAATTTTATACCTTATGTTTCATTTTAATCTTGTATATAGTCCCATAGGTGTTTCATTTGTCTACAGCATGTCTGCCTTTGCAAGGTGGGTCCATAGACATTTCTACCAGTTCAACTAAGATTACAATCGGATTTGCTTTGTCAAATTTCAACTTCACTTTTCAAAGGCGTTGCTAATGAGTAAAAACAGAACCATCTCAATATGATACAAAGAGCTTTTCTGTTTTGTTTGGTTTGCTTCTTTTGCAGGTTTTTTTTTTTCAGTTTTAGCATTCTTTCATTAGTTTTCCTGGGCCATAAATGCTCCTGTAAACTTTGTGAAAGGAAAAAAGTGTTTTTGAACATGCCCCATACCTGTAATGAAAGAACAGAGCAGATTTTCTGCAAATGTTCTGCAGAAAGCCATTCATTTGTGATGAGTGCCAACAGAGGAAATAAAAACTATTCTCTTGCTTTGAAATTCTTTTCTAAAGGAGTGATTTACAAGACCATAAATCCAATTGCATTATTGCAAAAACAAAATAATCTTAGAATCATGGAAACATAGGATTACCTAGGTTGGAAGAGACCTTTTAGATCACCTAGTCCAACCATCAACCTGACAGTGATGAAACCCTTCACTAAATCACATCTCTAAGCACTATCCAGTACTAACACTGATTGCCCCAAAGACTGATATGCTCCACAGGTAATAGAGATTCCTACCTTCTGCAAATCTACTAACAACAAAAAAAAAATGTTTAAGCTTTATAAATTTTAACTGATTTTCTCTCACATCTCATATAACTTGTACAATTGTCTATACATTTAGATGGTTCAGTTATGATCTGTTCTTATCACTTTCCATAGTTTTGCCTGAAATTTGAGTTCACCAAACATACTCATTTACTGAAACTGGTGTAAAATGTCTGGGTTTTTCTGATTCATTTGCTGACTTTCAGTCTTGTCCTAGAACATTTCCATTATCGTGTGTAGATTTTCACTATAAATAATTTGTACTATTCTTGCTATACCATGAATTAATTTCTCCACTACATTAATCATTCTATTTTACCATTCAGTTCTTTTTATCAATACATCTTCTAATTATATTTTGCATCAATGTTAGATTTCTCTCTCTGCCGTGCTTATAGTCTGGTAAACTTCAATTTACATGAAAAAATGTCTTAATTTGGGTTTATAATTGCTACTTATAATCAGCAGAAAAGACAATAAAAACAACCCATTTGCAGATTTACTTTTGGTTCCATCATATATAAGAAAACAAGTGCACCCCACAGACAAATTGGCATTAAGATTTTGGTTTTCATTAAAAGCAGATAGGCAATCTCAAGTACAGCTGACAAACTAACAGTTTTTATAGGAGATAACAGTGGATGCGCAAGTATCTTTGATATGGTCCATGGAAAGCCTAATTATCTGGATTTATCAGAAGAATTCTAACTTAATCCTAATGACGTTATTAATATCCTTAAACTATTTTACGCTTCTAAAGCTTTTCACTGCATACATGTATTTACTATAATTATAGAGATATCTGGAATTTTAGATGCAGAGTTTTTTGCATGCATATCAGAGCACAGCAGGGTAACACAATGCGGATCTTACTTGTTAGTGCCAAGTTGCAGCTTTATAAAGTTGCAGAAAAATGGTAACTACATTTCTGGAAACGTCCAGAAAGTCACTACTTGTTTCCATCCCACTCACAAACAAAAGAAAAAAAAGAAAGGCTTCTCTAGGAAACATTTAAAAGATAATTAAAATCTTGAAATGTTTTATGTTGGTCCCTTCAAAATATTTCTTCCTGCCTACACATGAAGAGTCATAAACCCAAAAGCCTCAGTTCATTTAAGGTATCACAGCTCTGGGACAGCTCTTCAGATGGACTGCCAAGTTGGGGTATCCAAAAAGCCCTTCCCTTAAATCCCAGGAAGGAAGGACAGCGTCTTGGCAAGCAAGAAGCAAATTTAGATGCTGTGTTCCCTTTGGTCTGTGCTAAAATCAAAGCATCCGATTTCTCAGTGAAGCGTAGTGCCTTAAAAAAAATACGCATTCTCCAGGAGAAACTATTCCATCAGCAGTTTCTCAGATGCTCTCATTTGTGTGTATATATAAATTTATATGTACATCAAGTACATGTTGTTTTTCGGTTACTCTTATTGTAGCTTATGGACAGTAGGATATTGAACTTGATTTATGTTTTACTTACGTTTGTTCTTATTACATGGGTAGTGCTGCAGTCCTGGGAAGTGCAGCATCAGTTTTTTATGGCCTTCCTGATAAGTGAACCATACTGAGGTAATTTCAGGGTGTTGCGTCTAGGTGTCTAGATCACTTTGTAAAAAGAGGTCTCAGAATGATAATCCATCTGATCAGACTTACCTGGTGAGTCATATGTAAGACACTCACTCAAGAATTCCTTTTCTCAGGTCTCTACCACTACCCAGAAGGTTGCATGTGCATGGAAACAGAACTAGAATGTGCTGTTGTTAATTTAAAGTCTATTCCACTTCTTTCAAGTAACATAACCCTCCTTTAAGTAGAGTTCCCTTTGCCCTCCAGCGTAAAGCTGTTTTACAAAGAGGTGCCTAAACACACTTTGCCCAGTGCTATACTACCAAGTATGGGTCCTCTGCATTCAGAAAAAAAGAGATACTTCCTAGGTGACTTACTAGTATGTAGCGACTACTATGAGCATTTTGCTGCAAGGCCCACTTCAGAGTGGAATTCATCTGACAAAATATATGTGTCAGCACTGTAAACCAGTCATCTAATACAGGTCATATGAACTGCACACAGAACAAGTCTGCTGCTGTCCTCTAAAGAGAGCTTGGGGTGTTAGCCAAGATGTGCATTTTGCACTGTAGAAGTTTACAATTAGGTGAGTTGAATGCTATTTGGGTTTGTCATCCTATTGATTAAAGCCTGTCAGCCTCAGGCCACTCACTAAAGATCACTGGTTGTTCAGCCAGCACTGGGGTAATGAACACCCACCAAATATTGCTGAACTTATCAAAGCAGGAATTTCAGGATTATTGGTTCTTAATGATGACTGACAGCTCCCTATTTAATTTTGCCAGCTCCAGTTCTACAGGCTGTCAAAATATATATATATATTGCTGAATACTTGCTAATAAGAGACATTCCCAAAGACCTGTCTGGATTGCCGAAGGAAAATATTTTTAAAAGGCCAGTCTTAAAACTCAGCAATGAAGTTTGCTAGCCTTCAGCTAGCTTGTTCAAGCAGTCAAGTACCTTTGTTTTACAAACGGAGCAAAAGGAGGCCTGTCTTCTCCCAGCTAATCCCAGAAGGACACTCAAGCTTCAGCTCAGGATTAAAACAATATGGACAGATGAGAAAGCAGCTGAGGTTACCCAAGCTTCCCAGGCAAGGTAATGCACTCAATATACTGCACCTGGTGTAACATAATGGAATGTCCCCAAGATCCTTTCCAGGCTCTGCCCCTGTGTCAGCTGCACCCAGAGGCTGATTTTTGACACTTGCAACACCGATCAGTTAAGACCAAATTTAAATATCAGTTAACAATTACTTTCAGGTCACTCACACACCACCAGATGAAATTTTCAGCAAGTGAACAAAGGTGAAGAAAATGTGAGTAGCTTGACAGTTTATTAAATTATTACAAGAACCCTGGAGTATATAGCACGGAAAAAAATCTATATACAGTCACCTCTGTTCACTTTTTTTAACAGTGTAGCACAGCATCCACCTTTGAAATTCATGTTTTGATCCTGTTGGGCTTCCAGTGTAGCCAGATGTGCACAGACACTGGCGAGTTTTCTATGCAGTACACACAGACCTGGTCTTGCTGCCTGCCACAGAAAAATCAGTGAACAGAAAATAAGTCTGTCTAATATGAAATACCACCATTGTGTCATTAAACCACACTTTACCATTTCAAAAGGTTAAATACAACATTTTTCCCCCCTCTTCCTTTTTTTTTTTTTTTTTTTTTATGCTAAGCTACCATGGAAACCAATTGCAAAATTATGCAAATAGTAGTACACATGGCAATTTCTCCTGTGTAGTCAATTCTCTCACAGACCACTAGTGCTTTTGGTTTTTTTTTTCTTTCAAGCTGGGTGGTGTCTTCCATGTTCTTTATATAGTAGGATGGCCTTTTTATTGGAATTTGATTTGGAGAGCTTTCAATACAGCTTCCTCCAAGTTCCCATAGGAAGTAGTCTGATCTTCATTGAGTTACAAAGAAGGCAGGCATTCATATATATTGCATTGTTAGGTAGAATGATTTGTGGCCTTTTAAAATATGGCTGTTGTTAATAACAAAAAAAAATCAATCAGCCCTATACCTCAGATAAAGTCTTAAAGGATTAAGGCATACATACAAAACTAGCAGGTATGAAGCCTACATAAGAAAACAGGAACAGCTTCAAGGGTAAGAATTCATACACCAGACTTAAGATAAATCCTTATAAAACCCTTAACTACGCAGTATTTGGGTTTAGCTCTTTCTTCTGACTGGGTGGTTTGTGCCTTTTATTCAACAGTTCCTAATGACAGCTCAAACTGCCTTCCATCCAAAAGCAGTTAACAGCCTGCAAGAACACGTAATTTGAAAGGGCGGTATCATTTGAAGAGTGGGCAGAGTGCTAGAACCAATTTTATACTAAAGAACATATACATACCGCTAATTTTCAGTTTAGTCTCATCAGCAGCTGCAGTGTATTTTAGCATAAGTGTGCCAAGAAGAATGGATAGTGGTAGTTCACATTTAATAAAAGTCAAAATAATATACCTACAGCCTGGTACAGTACTGCTTTTCCTCCCCAACCTCCAGTGCTTTCTGTTTGGCATCTTATTTTTTATATCCTATGATCTTGTGTTCCAAAAGAAATGGGACACGACACACCCTGGAGACAGACACATAAAGAACAGCCTCAAAGAAGTCATTAGAAAGTTCTGTTCTGGTGGAAAATATTGAATCTGACTTCAGTGGTGTTACACCAGACATTAATCTAGATGTGTGCTTAAAATGGCAGAAGAGGATAAATATGGGATTACAAAACATTTGCATTTCTAAGAAGTTATTGAACAATGATCATTCTGGCTTTCTTACCATACTGGTACTGTATTTCTACAACACAACTTCATTCAGACAGTATCAAGGAGAGCGCTGTTTGGACAATGCAAGCTTCACAAATTGTGAGTACGTTATTGCATTGTTTTGTCTTTTTAAATAACTGATTGCCCCTTGGGTATCACAGAGCCACCAGCCTTCCATAATACAGGAAATAACATCTAAACTTCAGCCCTTCAAAGTCTCATCCAACCACCACTCCACATATCCCAGTAGTTCAGGAAAGATGTTAGAAGTGAGCACTTAATGAATTTTAACTCCTGCTGTGACTCTAATCGCACACTAGCACAAAGACAAATTGCTGAACTTCTTTTTGTATCATTATTCACTCATTATAAACTTCACTTCTTATGTGTACCTGACACTGCCTCATTAGTTGTTGTTCAAAAACCATATGGGCCAAATTTTTCAAATGTCGGTATTTACAGCACTGTTAGGCACCAGGTATTCCTATGACTTCCAAGACCCAATACAAGCTCGGAGCCTTTGAAAAACAGGCTAATCTTTCAGATTCCTTATCAAGTTTTGAATAATAAGTGACAGGTATTGACATTTTGATAGATGCATGCATATAAATGCAAAGCATTTTTATTATGTCTACCTTGGTCTAAAAAGCAAATGTATAAGACCTAGACAAAGGCTGTCCATTGTATCATAATAAAACAGATGTACACAGTGCAGTGCAAAACCATACATAAAAGCACATTTTTAATGCTTTACTCAGCATAATTCCAACTACAAAATATTAGAAAAGATTAAGTCAAATGCTACTGCCCTTGAAATAACAGTCAGCCTTTTATGAGATAGAAACCTTAAAAAACTTTCTGTCAGCATTTTAAAATCAAATATTGCTTGTCACAGTTTTTTATCTTTCTAGCTTATCTC
Source organism: Nycticryphes semicollaris (assembly GCA_013400055.1). NCBI lineage: Eukaryota > Metazoa > Chordata > Aves > Charadriiformes > Rostratulidae > Nycticryphes > Nycticryphes semicollaris. The sequence goes on from VXBJ01006998.1 coordinate 60,411, forward strand.
ATCAATTGACTGAAAGTTTTCTGCTCCCTCCCATTAGAAGTTGTCTATCACTTTTTAGATAGAGCTATTTTAGTTTCCATGTTATGTGGTTTTGCCAACAGGTAGCTCAGCCATAACCATATCACAGGTTTCAAACCTGGAATACTCAGAGATCTACACAAATTGAAAAGGCTGTGAATACCCATTTTCTCCCTGTCTGTAAAAGTACTGTTCATCACTGGCAGTGCGTGTGTTGATGGCATTGATCTAAAAAGAAAGGAACAAGGCAGTAAAGCTATGTCTGCAATTGCCATTCTGCACAAAAAATTTGGAATGACTACTGATGCTCACAACTCCTTATCACACAGGTTATATTTCAGTTTCTGGAGATAACATCTTGGTCTAATTATTTTGCATTTGCAGAGGAAAAGCTCCCTCATGATCCCTCACAATTTGCTCAGCCATTTTTTAATCGCTTCTTTACGATGATTGGTGATGAAGTAGATTATTATTTTTTTCAATAATTCTAGATTACAACCCAGTAGTGAAAACTTCATCACAGCTTTTTATTGGGCTAATTTCTTCTTTTTTTTTTGTTAAGTATTGCTCTTGCACATTTTAATACTGGTATTAATACCCAAGTAGCTTTCCTTTCTAACCTTTTGGTTTTCCTCCAAGTTATTTTCTTTCTTAAAGACTTTCAAACACCTTCTTCATGAAGGAACCACACTTGTCATGCTGGATCCAAATTTGGATTTGGATTTCACATAGGCATCTTCCATGCTAGGAATATCTTTACTATGTTTCTATTAAAGCTAAAATGTAATACCGCAGTTGTAAAACTGTTTAGAATCATATCTCTATTCTCAGAACACCTACAGGAAACTCACAATCTAAACTGGAGGCTCTTGGATACAACCAGCAAAAACCTAGCATCTCCTTTTAGAAAACTGTAACAGTATTTAGGTTCTTGAACAATTTCTCAGGCAGATACCACTATAATAGAAAATTCCATATAAGGCAGAGCTTACAGTATGTGGAAAGGAGATGTGAAGTCCTATAAGCCTTCTCCATCACCCTCAGCAAGTAAACCAGCACCTGAAAAGTATAATCTTGGTTTCTTAGAAAAGACAGTGGCTGCTTTTAATAATATCCAGGGAAATAAATTACTCAGTTTTCTCAAGAGAAATTTTTTTCCTACTAGTCCCTTGGCTCAGGGCAGAGAAGATGAAAAACTTTGTCTTTAATGATCCCTTGATTCAAGTGTTTCAGCCAAGCTCATGGCAGGCAGCTGCTGGCATCAGAGCTGGCACCAGTAGCCTTTGGACCAGGCCTCACAGAGTGTGTGCTATAGCAATGGATGGAGCAGGAGCTGAAATATCTTTCCACCCTTACCAGCTCCCATGGGAAAGAGTTTGAGGAAGATCACAGCATCTGTGGAAAGCCTACAGTAACCATACTGAGAATGCAAGTTATCTAATAAACATATTTTTTTCTGAGTTCTTCAATTTAGCATATTTCTCAGTCATTCAATGAATCCTTTGCCTATAAATAAAATACATTCATAAACTAGTATCAGAAGTAACTATTTGTGATACTTTTTACTACTGGTAACAATATTTTTTTTATTGTGCAGTTTCTGAAAATCTAGATTTACTTTAAATTCCCAAGCAGTGTAAATTTAGTCTTGGATTCGTCTCTCTTTACAAATGTATGTCTTTCTTACATTTACATATTGTGCTATGAAGTGTGATAAAACATCTTGTTTTCTAACCATGTTTTAATTTATGAAGATCAATGAAAAACAATTCATTTGAGACTGTTCCCAAGAGGATCTGTATGCAAATATGTCTTATTAACTGCATAATACGTAAATTATGCAAAAGTTTCATTTTGTAAATGAACATATCTTTTCTGTAAAGATAAAAATTCATCATCTGTTTATTCTGCTGGACCAAGTCACTTTTAAAGGTGCGCCAGTCTAAAAAAAGCATAACCTTGCCAAAGTTGAACTCCACAGTGTTTCAAAGGACTCTCTAGAAAATATCACAGTCCTCTGCCAACATAAATCCTTAGAGGTGCTTCTTGTTCTCATGACTCTCATGAGTTTAGCAAAATTCTGCCTTTCACTTTAGTTTCCCAATGAAAATGAAACTGGTTATTGTGAATGCATGTTTGTCCAAAGTGTAACTTAGACTACATTGATATACGTTGTAATTAAATGTAAAATCTCCACCTAGTGGTCTCTATTTATTCTGGTAAACAGGTTGCACATAAGAAATACCAGTGTATTGGCCTATTATTGCTGAAATGGCTGGTGAACTGGGCTGTAAACAGAGAAAAAGTTACAGCAAAGAAGAGGGTATAATTTGCTTTACTTGACATTTACATTCATATTCAAAACTAGGAAATAAATTCGGGCTACTTTTGTAAGAAATAAATAAAGGAAGGTCAGAAAAGACTAGCCCAGAGCTTAAACTCCCTCCTGCCAAACAATTGCACAACACATGGACAAAAACACTTTCCTTATTGTTATGCAGGGATTTTGAAAGCAATCATATTAAGTCCTTAACTAATACCACCTTCCTGGCATGCAATGCGTTCACTGTATTGTAAATAAGAGAAGTACGAAAATAAGGCAACAAATCCCTTTTGAATATGCATTACTCTCAGTCCTTGACACAGGATTCCTGTCAATGTATAGAGGCTCATGGAGACAGTTGTGCTATTGTCGAGGAGGTATTCTTTACAATTAATTGAATTATTGTATGCACAGTCACATGGCACATTTTGGCAATTGTCACGATCACTTGTTTCAACAAAGAGAATAAGAAACAGGCACGCTGTCTTATTTCTGCCTTGCGATCAGATCATGAGCACCAGGGTGCTTTTTAAACTCCACTAAATCTTGGGACTTGCAATCTGAGCACAAAGAAGAAACAAGATAGCATGTCTGTATCTCAACCTGCAGATATTTTTTCCTGTTGAATCCACTCATCTTTCAGAACGAGGTTTCCCTTTGCAAGAAACCTGACCAAAATATTTCATTTATTCTAAATGTACATATATTGGTATAAAGTAATGACTCACATTTCTCTTTTTCTTTTTCTTTTCTTTTTTTCTCTTTCTTTTTTTTTTCCAGCTGTATCTCCTACAGTACGCAGGACAAGAAAAGCAGAATCCAGAGAAGGATAATGTCCATGAAGAAAAAATTCTACAGGTCAGGAAATATAAAGCGCTCTTTGGTGTTATACATGTGGTGTCTTATCAGTAAGGAACAAGAATTCCCTGCAGTGGGTCTTGTATCAATCGCAGTGAGAGCAAAAGCAAAAAAAGCTAAATATGAACACATAATTTTTTTTTTTTGTTCTGGACAGCAAATCCCAGAGCCTTTAATCAAATAAAAGTCCATAGTTCTCTTTTAGTTTATAATTTCCTTGTTTTTAATTAAAACTAAGGAATGTTTTACTTAACTAAGTCTTGTGTAAGTGTCTTTTGCACCAGTTGCAATACACACTTTGTTACGGCTTGGAAAAACTAATCAGAGTCCTGTGTAACTTCTGAACAACTAGAAAACTGAAAAGCCAACTAGTAGTCATATTGAAACATGAAATTATCACTCCTTATAAATTGAATCACTAAGTACTAATTCTAACATATATTTTACTTTGCGGGTTTCTTCACAGAAATCAAATTTGCTTGCTGCCTGCAAATACCTTTTCTCATTAAAAGATTTGGGTGCTTTCTGAAATCTATTTTTAAATTACAGTGACCTATTACATGCCTACAATCTGTGAGCATACTGCACATTTCCTGCCAAAGCTGAGGCAGGAGGCCATGCAGAATCAAAGGCAGAAGATAGAAAGACACCCAGCAAGAGAGAGATGGAGAGGGGCTTAGAACAGCATCACAGGGAAGGGGGGAGTAGGGGGTGAAACGTATTCCAAGACCTATTCCAGTTTTAAAACAGATACGATTGTATGGGCTGAGATATTAGGTCTGCCTCTGTCCCAGTGATGGTTGGGCTCCCTCCCTCTGAGCATGAGTGCGCAGCTTCACCTGGGATCTCTGAAGTCAATACTACAGTTTTCAAGTGCTTCAGCTCGCCCACAGAGGGCACCTATGCTCCCTGTACAGCCTGTAGAAAGACAGCTATGGCAGCATCTCTGTGCTTTGGAGGTGAACTAGTATCTCCCAGGAGCTGTCTGGGGAACTTAGGCACCTTCTTTAAGATTTGAGACTGCCACTCGCCCTAGGCATAAGCATGTATGCATTGGGCTCATCTGCATATAAAGTAATCACACTGCATGCAGGTTTTGGTTGCCTCATTATCTGGCATAACATGTTTAAGCAAAAACACAAAACAGCTACAGAAGGTGTAGAAGTGGAAAAGAGAAGGGGAAGCTTGAAGAAGAATGGGAGCTGTCTGACTGGAGTGACATGAGTGATTGAAACAGGCTGCTACTGGCTGTGGAAGGAGAGTGGCAAGTCACATTATTTGTTAAAGACACTGATTTGCTGGCATGGTGAAAACTCATTCACTAATACCCGTTTTCAGCACTGAATTTCCTGTGTGATTTTTAAATTTTTTTTTCTTTGTTTTTCCATGCTGTACCTATATTAAATGCAAAAGCTTCACTTCTATGTAATTATGCTTTGATTCATCTCACCTCTCAGCCATGATTAAGTTCATAAATTATAGAGAGACCCTCAGGCAACCAGGTTCCCAAATTAGATATCTCAGCTGAATTAGTTATGATGAATCAGAGCTAAAACAATCCATGTTTAGCAATCGCCAAACATCAGTGCCTGTACCGACTGGCTTCAAAGTGACGTACAGGTACAATAAGGGCAAGAAAGTATTGGATGAAATGAAATAAAAATAAAAGATAATTTTGCTGCTATTAAAATTTTAAGTAAGATAGCATGCCGCCTCACCTATAAAAAGGAGAAAATCTGAGCCTTAAAGTTGTTAAAGTTTGTATCGAAAGGGATAGGCGGATTACTAAGGATGAGCCTGATTGCTTTTCTTCTCTGTTTCTCCAAGGGATCTGCCCAGCAACATGATTACAAAATTACCATGTTATGTTTTATAGAGCTGAAGTAGGCACAAAAGTTGGGAGTTATAAATGAGAATTCCCAATTAAATTTTAAAATGTCATAATTTAGCTTGTCTTTTTCCTGAAATAAAATAAGAAATATTTTATCTTTCTTTTAGTTATCTTTCAATCCATTTTCTCACCTCTCTGACAATCCATCTGAAAGTCATTCTAAGCGGCTTCAGTCACTGTAAGTAAAAGCTGAAATATTTTCCTAACATAGTACAACTAAATAATATCCTTTCCTTTCAGGAGAAATATTCAGCAATTATAAAAGGCATGTGAAGATGCGGAATGCACTTCAAATTTGTATTCCTACAGGAGTGCTCAACATCCTAAGGTAGCAGGCTAAAACACAGGAATGACAGCCGTATCGTCTGCTCAGTTTTACTGCTATTCACAAATGATAAGCCTAGGAGAAATTAAAACACATAAATTAAGAACAAATTACATGGCAAGCATAGCTAAGGCACCTGGGCAGATAAGGACATAAATAAATGGTAGCAAGTAATTTCGAACTTCTAGAAACTCTCCTTTGTGATGGCTCATAAAATATTCCCTTAATAGGGCTGATGATCCAGCCTTTTTTTTTTTTAAATTAAGGATTTTACACAAAGCTCATATTCATAAGTTTTGTTATTTCTTGTTTAATTTGCAAAGATTCACCATCATCTAAAAGTACCTATTACAATTTCATTGTATTCAGAGTTGAAAAGCAAGTTGAAAAGTTTCTTTTTTAAAACTGTCATTCTGTGCCATATGCCTTTTTCTTAAAAAGTGGTCCAAAAGAAGAACCAAATGTTATTTTTAAATTCACACTATTTTCTGTTGAGCAAAAGGAGAACTTCCTGAATTAAACTGAATAGCTTTCCTGCAACTCCTTGTTTGATATATTCCTCCTGTGCCACTCCATGAAAAACACTGTGAGGAAGTCAACACACAAGGTAACATTCAGTTCCTTTTTGTAGATCCTCCTAAATGTCTAAGGTTAACCAGGTGATCAGTGTGTCTTAAGTCATTAAAGTAAGGGCGAAATTGAAGTGATTGGTTTAGTTGCCCACAGGTCAGATATCTAGAGTTATTTGACATCTCTACAGCATCCCCACTGTTTTTGGACTCCCGTGGGTCCTGTGTGGCATGTACCTGCTTGCTCACATGGACATCTCAGATATCACAGGACGTGCCAAAAAATACTAGATGGAGTACTACTCTGGAGAGCCATTCAGCAAACCAAAAGCTAGTCTAGGTTGAGATAAGTCGTTCTCCAGATCTCAGTGACTGTGTTCACCTCTGGCTTATTCAGTTGCCCATGTGCAGGAGTCTGGTGCCATTGGAGATGTCTATTCTACCTGGCTGTCACCTGCCAATAGGTAAGGCCACAGGTCTCTTGTAGGTCTTGTGTCTTATCAGACAGCTCTAGATGGGCATTTCAGATGGGTGTCTCCAAGGCACCTCAGGTGAGCTTTGATGGATATCTGAGTCAATCATGCAGCTGCCTTGCCAGAATAACTTCCTTTGAGATTTTTTTTGAAGTTGCATTACGACTCTTTGCTTCATTATTATTCACGGAGTTAAATGCAGCAAGTATCAATATTCTAGTCCGTAAACCACCACAAGAACAAGACTGTAATCATAAGACAGGGCACTGTTTTGAAATATGGATGGAGATGTGCTCTGCTGCTACATAGACCTTGACCAGTGAGGGAAAGTGTTGTTATTTCAATCAGAGAGCCCATTCGTGGTGATAGATATGGTACTGGAAGTGTAATAGTACCACCTGCCTGCCTGTCAAAATGATTGTCTGATCCACATTTCCAACTCAGAACATGCCGTACAGGAACAAAGAATGTAAGAGAGACATAATGCCATCTCCCCAGAAATCTAACTGGGCTAGAATTAACCAGAACAAAGTGATCTCAGTAATCATTCATTCCAGAAACCTTGCTGACAGAATGATAGCCATTTTATTTCATGGGATAGACAGTGTATAATCCAAAAAAGAGTTTTTAAAGTTTAAAATCTTGTGGAAAAAAATGCCACTTGGCTTGGACCCAGATAAGAGCCAAACCAAATCTCAGCCTAATCCTCAAACACAATTTGAAATTCTTGTCAAAAAGAATCTTCTCTGTGTCTTCCTGGAAGTGAGACAAAGAACACATCATGTTCTCTAACTGCTACAACAAGAGGGATAACTTCACAAGGTCTCTTCAGTGAGCTGGGAACAGTGCAGGGCCAGTGCACCTACTAGCATCTTTGGAAACACAGGAATCCCAGATTAGTTATCAAAGGCAATGTCTGCCCTAGGACCAAAGCTCTGCAGTCTACAGTTTGGGATTTAATCTTTTCCTGTAACTGACAAGAGAGCTCTCATGGTCTTGTTGATACAAGTATAGCCATAACACTGTTTGTGTTGGTCAATAACGCCTGGGCAGATGCTACACACACATTGTCACATCTGTCAGAGCTTTACTGCAGTTCTGTTTCCGTACTCTTCACACAAATGCAGAAGTTGTTACTCGTCTCTTCTATTGGGGCTCTCAAATTCAGGTTTTCCTTTCCCATTTTACCAAATTAAGATCTTCTTCACAAACCATACTTGGAATCCTGAGATGCTTTTTCTTACAGACCTGCTGCTTTTCTCCTTTCATCACAGTCATTCCAAAGGAATACAACAACTCAAGTGCCTTTTTCTAAGCAGATCAGCTAACTTTGTAATTTTGTTATTTCTCTTTTTGGTTCAGTTGCGATATTTTCCTTCTCTGTAATATGATCAGAATATATCACCTGTACTCTGCCTTGCCATTGCTGTTAACCACTTTGAGGTCACGCCAGCTGCATCATATGTATAGAGCACTTTTTGGTTTTCATGTTACATTGACAAGATTTCAGTTCCCATCACACTTTTAATGTTTCACACACCTTTCCCTAAAATATCACCTGTGCAGATAATGTGTCAAATCCCTTGAAATGCTGCTGCCCGACAGGAGAACTGAAAATGCTACACTACAGCCCAAGGATCAAAAGGGCTCACTCAATGTGGCAGCTTTCTGTTAGTGTTTTTGCCTCTATCGGGTGGCTCCAGTTGGCTTTGGTTATGCCAGGAGTTTCTGCTCCTGTTTGGATCACAATCAATCAAATAACCCGTTCCCGTGACTTCTTTTTCCATTAGAGCCAAATGCGCAAAATAATGAAGCTCTGTCACTGTTCCTCTCCTTACTTGCTTTGTTAATCCTCCAGCACATGCACTCCTGACTGAATTTGTAGACTGAAGGTCTATTGGGATGCTGCAGAATGAAGCTCTGCTTTCAGATGCTTCAGGAAATGCTTATGGAATGTATTCAGTACACAAAGTGTCCTTTCATATCTCTGTCACCATGAGGATTTTTATCAAATTGAATGCTCTTCAGGCTCTCCGTGCCTGTACAGGTTTTGTTTGCATGCATGGAATATTATACAAACATTTTCCTTTTACCAATATTTAATACCACACTTCCCTGCTGTGTGGAGTGTATGTCCTGCACGGACAGCAAGTCCCATTGACTCACACCATGTCACAGACAGGAGAAGGGCTGTATTTCTCTATTAGTTTGTTTTCAGGGTCCATTTGAATTGTTACTGGCATTTCCTCAGGATCTGTTGGGATAGTTACATACTTCTATTGCTGTCCTGTTCTTGTTTTTCTTACAGCAGAACAGAAGTTGAAATTTTGTATAATGTTTCTGCGTACAGCTGTCCCTGGTTGCCCACCTTGTACCTCTACACACCGTGCTTTCTTCTTTTGACATCAGTGAAGTGGTTGACCCATGGCACTCTATACGAACACTTTTCCAGTGCTCTGCATCTCTCTTGCTTTGTGTAAGGCAGCCTACATCTGTGACAAGTGCACCTCACCTGCCCCTGACTATACCCTTCACCTTCGGCTCTGTGCTCCTCTGTCACTCTTGGGGTGGGAAGGAGCAACCTACCTGCACACTAAACTTCCCTCTGTCTCACCACATGCATGTCATGATTGGTCCTAGTAGGTGTCTTTGGTCTGTATGTTCCATTTTTGCTCATAAATATAACTGTCTGGCCTGACTAGTTCACAGGGGACAAAACAAGGAAGCAGTTCAGAGAGCTGCTTACACTCACATCTTGGCCCTCTTCATTTTACCCCAATGCAGATGTAACCTGAATGTTTTATGTGGTCTGGTTATTCCAATTAGTATTTTCTAATGTTAAATTTTCTGATAAATTTCAGTCTATTTTTCTAAAGATTTCTGTTCTGTGAGGCTCCCTCTGTGGTCTCTAGGGTCAGTAGACAACAAGAAACCTTGCAGGACAAGAGTCGCTTGACCTAGCTGTGTAGAGGAGATCCTTCTCTCCACTGACTCCAAAGGAAACTCAGCTACAGTGAAGAGGTCTGATGTCAGGTGAAACAAAACCTGATCCAGACGCCTGAATCTATAAAATTAAAAAAAAAAAAATTAAAAAATATCAGTACTTTGGGTGGCTGATGAAGGATGGCTCAGGTCCTCACCCACAAACACACACCCCTCAGTGATTTGTACTTCCAGTCATACAGGCCACTGCTGAATCACCCACTGCTGCAGTTTCTGCTGCTGGGCAGCTAGCACGTATGGCTTGTGCAAACTCCAGAAACGTGACAAAATATTCAGCTTCCCTCAGCCTACTAGACTGTCTGTATATTTGTCTGTCCTTCCAAAGGGCAGCCTGTCTGTACTGTCAACAGCAAATGCTGCCAGTAACTCAAACCCTTCTTCATCTTCAGTGACCTTGTTTTTCCTCAGCTGGCCCACAGCTACCTCCCAGTACTTTGGATTTCTCATCAAAAGCTTGCAGGTCAATCTTACCTTGAACAATGGAGGAGAATTCTCACTTCCCCAAGGAAAAGCTGAGAGAATTATACATTTGGCTTCCTGTCTTAGTTCTTTCCCTCTTCTTCTGATTCTCATCGCAGAAGCTGTCTTTTATCTCTGCCTGTTCTGGCCTTATTAGTGCTTTCAGTTCTGCGACTCTTTTGTTAATCAGAAGGCCCTCTGGCCAAGGTTTACAATAATAAGATTTAAATCACACTGCTGTGAGCAGCTGAACTTAGCACCCAGGGAAAGAGACGAAAACCTGTGCGAGTCCTTTCTTGTGATTCCCTTAATGGATATTGCATCGGTTGTCAAATGGCATAACTACAAAGGGAGTTCGGGCTAAATGCATATACCTGCGACACAATCTTCCAGCAAAAAGCTCAGGGTGATGAACAGTCGTAGGATCATTTGGACACAATATAGTCAGGATTTTTCCATAACATAGCTTCTTTAAGACCTATGATTTAAGAAAAGGCTTGTTTCTGTAATTCAAAATTAGGTAACTACAGAGAGTGCTATTTCACAGAATCATGGAGAGCCCTATTTCCTGTATCGCAGAATCACAGAATATCAGGGATTGGAAGGGACCTTGAAAGATCATCTAGTCCAATCCCGCTGTAATTTATTTACAGATCATAACATTTACATATTTTGCAGATACCTGGAAATGATTGAGAATCTAAACACAAACAGCAGAATGTTTCAATATATAAGGAATTTCTCCCACACATATGTATGAAAAATAAAAGAAGAGATAATTAAGAGGGTGGGAGGTCCATATAAAAATGTCCAAAGCTATCCCAGGGTGCATCTTTTCCATATTAATTCCACTGGTAGCCCCATTTCTGCAAAAAAGAGATAAAATGTTTCACTATTTTAAACAGAGAAAGGAAACACACTCCTAATTTTGTTCCCTCATTTCTAGATAGCATCACATCACTTCTTTTTCTGCCCTTCACATGCTTTTTTCTGTCTGAAGCAGCAAAAATAAAACTGTTTGCTTACTTGGGAGTTACTGTAGCCTTAAGCTTAGGAGCAACAAAATTGGGAAGTGAGCTAACAAACAGTAAAGTGATTATATTATGGATATGAATAAAAGTCATATATATTCATAGAGAAGATAGATTTTGTGCTGTATATACTTCTTAATTTGCTGTTATAAAGCATCCCTTTTTCTTTCACAGTGTGTCACCGCTACATGCCAGCAACACCAGCTGCCTCTGAACTAATCCCTGAGCTGAGGCAAAAGGCTTTAGGAGTGTCACATTTTCACACTTGATGCCAACCAGAATATATACGAAAATGTCTCTTGCCACTCTAAGTAATTATGATTTCATTCTTGATGACAAGCCTCTTGATGGGGCTTATTTTTTCCTTCTGATTTTGGTCTTTCAGTCTAGAATTGCTCCCAAATATTTGTATTTGTTTTTTCTTTGCCATGAATATGAGACATCAAAAAGATGAAAAAGCTACACACCAAAAGGTAGAACTAGTTTTTTAGAATTATACTGAGCAGAAAGTTAAAAAGGCAATACATGTGACAAATCAGATTCATGTAGCAATTTCTCATCAATAAAATCACAGAATCACAGAATTGTCAGAGTTGGAAGGGACCTCTAGAGATCATCTAGACCAACTCCCCTGCTAAAGCAGGATTGCCTAGAGCATATTCCAGGCAGGTCTTGGAGGTCTCCAAATGATTGTGTTATATATTCCAGTTCTTTAAGTTTGTTTTAATCCAACTTGCAGGTGCTGGGATCTTGACATAGCTGGTGCTTTCAGTGGCTCTCAGATACTTAGCCAAGTACTCCAGTCCATGAAGTTGTCATCTGATCACAGAATCACAGAATTGTCTAGGTTGGAAGGNGGTCTGTTAAAAGCCTTGCTCTGCAACACAGCACAGCGCGATTAAAATCCAAGTTACACAGCTTGCTCTGCACATGTTCTTCCATCAGTAATTTGGGACGGATATTTATGCAGAGCTGAGGAAGCCAGCCTGAAATGAACACACGCCTCAGCTCAGTTTGTCACTTTGCCGGGGAATATGATGTTCTTTCCGTACTACGTGAGGTTCCTGCAGGTGGTTTCTGTTTCAGACTCACTGCCGCACTTCTAGTCAGGGGACCAGATCTCTGTGGAATCACGAGCCCACCCATACTGTGCATTAACTGTGTTTCTATAGTAACTTCTTCCAACTTTTTCGCATCTCACTGTGTAACAGATGGGAACACGTGGTATGTGAGCAGGCTGTGTGACACTAGACAATATCGAGGAGCTGTTTCTAACACAAAATTGGTATCAGTGTACTACAGATACATTAATGCAAAAATTTTAACAAAATAATGGAAGAGAATGAAACAGAGAAATGGTCCAAAGAAAGGTCCGAATAAATGGTCCAAGGAAAGGGAAGAGAGGAAAGACCATTTCAATGCCATTTGTTTCTTATTGGTGTGAACCTTCTAGCCTCCATCACCGTAGTGTTTTCATGGGTCGGCACATTTCCAAAAACTGCCCTCCAGACATCAGAAGTAAAGAGTCACATTTGCAGAGATGTTGCTCTTGCCAATTGATACTGGTTTTAACAGCAATCACTGATGCCATCTGCTGGATTCCTGTCTTTGTCATTGAAATTCTCTCCTTGTTCCAGGTGGATATTCCAGGTAATGCTGTGTAAGAGTATGATTTCTTTTGTTAAAGATTAATTTTAAACCAAACTAGTTCTCCAGAGGAATTCTAGCTAACCATGGGTGAAGAGTAAGTATTACCCAAAATATTTGACCTTTTCACTGTTCAGAAATTGAGTTTTAAAGCACATATATAAAATCTTCAATCCATGTATGTAGGTGAGAACCAGAACGAGCTATCCAGTGAAGAGCTACTGTAGAAGACTATGAAGAAGACTGTGAAGAGCTATCCAGTAGAAAATCTGTAGCTCTGCTGCAGCTGCAAAATCCCATTCTAACACATACGAAAAGGTCCCTTAGTTTGATGATAGGGGAAAGAAAACTATACCAGGAGGGTCTTTAAGCAACCCAGACACCATGTTTATAAATGTAGGGTGTCCTGAGGAGGCTACAGCCCCCTCCTGCTCCCGCAGGGCAGCACACGCTGTCCCCTGCCTGCAGAGGGGCTGCACCTACAATTGCACAGCTCTCCATCACTGCAGCCCTGCTAGCCTTGCAGCTGCTAACAGATAACACAGTAATAAAGGCATCCCGCTCTTCCATTATAATTATTGAAAACTGATACTTTGTGTTTGAAGAAAATTAGGTAAATGATTCTCTGTAATACAAAAGGCATTAAATAAATGCAGTAAATTGACACTGATTTTATCATAAAACCTATTTAGCCTCATTGGAAGCACTGAATTCCATTTGCAAAACCAGGAGAGAAAGTGATTACATGTAGGTTGTTAAAAATAAAACACAGCCATCATGAGTGTTCAGAATATGTACGACTGCGGCTGACATGGGATTCATGATGGTGAGGCTCTACACAGCCCAGCCCTCTGAGCAACTCACTTCACCCCTCTGTACCTCAGGCCCCCCTTTGTAAGTTAAGAATAGTAATAGCTTTTGTAAGGCATTTTGAAACCTAGTGATAAAAATTGACATGGAAAAAATAGGTATGGGATTTGATTTTATATTAAATACTATCCTAAAGAGAGATGGACTTGCGCTCGTGTTTAGTGTTTTTATTAATTTCCAGTCAATAGAGAGAAAGACACTCTACTGAAAAGCTCTTTCTCCTTTCTCCCCTTCTCATGAATGTCACAGTGAACTCAATGAAAAACATAACGAGAACTGTTGAATTCAAACCCCTTTCTTGTAAAAATAATACTATGGTAGTATTCTCCAAAAAATTATATAAAGTGACATAAAGTAAAATAGATGACATAGGGTAAAAATTACATAAGGACATGTTTGCTTCTTTAGCATTCCCACAACAGCATGCAAAGTACATTAGTGTTTTTCCTACACACTATCCCTTTCTGGAAAAATACATTTGTTCTGCCAATACATAGTGCCTTGAAACCCTTTCTTTAGACTCTCATAACTAGTTTCTTTAAGGAGAAGTTAAAGGAGCCACTGGACAGTTATTGAAGGAGGGCAATTTTCAAAAATTATGAAAAAGCTTTGGTCACTTCAGTCAGACAAACAATTCCCTCACATATAGCTCTTCATTTATGCTTGAGTTTTAAAAAAAATAATTCCTGAGGACAGGCCTAACTTTTATTTACCAATCTACAAGCGGTTGTTTCTCAGTAAGATAACAGAAACAGGACCCAACTGCCTCACAGCTGCATTAATCAATTTGAGATTCATGTGTTGACCCTTTTTGGCCCTTACCATCTCTGTATTCCTCTTCTTGGAAAATAAAATCACAATTGCTGCATTCATCAGGAGAGATTTGTGTTGCAGACTGAAACGCAAGCAGACTGTGCACGGGGGCTAAAAACAGCAGTACTTTTCTACTACTCATCACGTCTTCCCCAGAGAATCAGGTATCTGTACTTGCTACCTATAGTCTTCATTTAATATATATAGATTAAGGGGAAAGACCTTTGTCTCATTTGGTCTATACTACCAATTTCAGGATATATCCTTGTGGACAGATGTTTCTCCTAGGGATGCAAGTCCTTGGTGGGAGAAGGCCAGAACATTCGATGCAACGGGTAAAGCTATATTAATCTTTTAAGATTTAAGCAATGCATGAGCTGTGCAGAGTGGTGAATGTCTCTTTGTGCACATAAAGTCACTACTCAGAACTGCAAGACGCGAGCAGTGTTATTACAATATTTTTAAGGTACTAAAAGTCAAGTGAAACTTCCTGTGTAAGCAACAGAGGCCAGACTGAAATAAAAATTAAATAATGAAGCTCTCAGAACGACCCTTGAAAGCAGTCAATTCAGTTTTCATTGCAGCAGGTTTTATGAAGCATAGGCATCCGGGCAGCATGGGTAAGCACAGGATTGGGGGAGCATTTATGGGACTGAGGCACTTGCAAGGAAGAACAATTCCCTGTTATTAGTTATGTTTTCATAACCACCTTGGCTATATTTTGACCTTATTGCATATGAGCTGCCTACCTGTTATAAATAGAAGAATCAAGCTCTTAGAGAAAGAGTAAAGCAAAATTTTCAGCAATATTTTACCTTTCTTTTTTTTTAAGATTTGCTAAAGAAAGCTCCAGAAATTGTGTTAGAAGCTCCAGTTCATAGATCATTCTGAAGCATTATCAAACAAAAGGAGTTCAGAGCAATAAGTAAGACCCAGAAAGGGAAGAAAAACCCCAAGTACATGGGCACATCACTGAAAATAAAGAGGATCCTGAGGAGTTAACAACTCTCAGCTGAGATGACGAGACTGAATATATGCTTCGGGCCCACCCAGGCTGTGAAATACGCTGGATATATTTGAACCACCACGAAGGCAGGAAGTCATGCCCAACAATAAGGTCATTGTACCATGGCAATGAGCCCAGCTGTGAGGTTTTGACCCAAGTATTCACAAAGCACACACTTCAGCATGAGATTCTGTTTGAAGAAATCTAAATTTCCTTTTAGGTATCAGAAGATCCTCTCAGTTAGTGACCCAGTTGACAAACTTTCTAGTACTGACCAACCCACTGGATGCCTTAATTTGATAGACACCATCCTGCTTGGCCGGAAGGGTCCCTGGAGCCTCCTGGGTTCAGCATCTGCCTGGTGATGGCATAGCAAGAGTCCAGGGGCAGAGGAGCTATAGCAGCTTGCTGGTTCCTATCCATCGTTTCTCTGCTCATAGTTGTGAAGTACGTTCTGGCAGCTGCAGGTACGATGGGAAGTACCTCTCCTCAGACACAGCAGGACTTTGGATACACTCAGGCTATTACGA
>VXBJ01006998.1:76296-94511 GCA_013400055.1 Nycticryphes semicollaris
GGGGGGGCTGTAAAAAAGGTTTGTGGGATATTGTTTCTCTTCTTTTGAATGTAATTCTTTATGAACATTTTCATGGCTATTTGCCTGATTTTCAATAATAATTATATATTTAAGAAAAAAAAAAAAAAGAAAGGAATAAGATCAGAACAAATAGCTGTGCCTGAACAAATATTGCTCATAAAATCACCCACCGTGATGAACTAAATGAAAGTTGCCTTTATACTGTGTTCAACATTTTTTTTACTCATTTTTTTACAGGGCTCTGTGTAACAGGCAAATAGGAAAAAACTAACAGTTGGCTTTGAAAGATAATTTTTTGACAGAGCAGCGATTAATATATTCATTTCTTGTCCCTCAGAGCTAGTATGTGATCAATGACAAGTGAAACACAGGAGCAGGAACTGAAGGTGAATAGTGAAAATCCCAAGTGCAGTTCATCTGCAATGCAGGGAAGTTTTTTGAGGTTATTACAAGCCTGATGGCAGCAGAGAACATTCCCCTGTAGCTTTTATCAGTGAATGACTGATCCACAAATGNCGAGCAGTGTTATTACAATATTTTTAAGGTACTAAAAGTCAAGTGAAACTTCCTGTGTAAGCAACAGAGGCCAGACTGAAATAAAAATTAAATAATGAAGCTCTCAGAACGACCCTTGAAAGCAGTCAATTCAGTTTTCATTGCAGCAGGTTTTATGAAGCATAGGCATCCGGGCAGCATGGGTAAGCACAGGATTGGGGGAGCATTTATGGGACTGAGGCACTTGCAAGGAAGAACAATTCCCTGTTATTAGTTATGTTTTCATAACCACCTTGGCTATATTTTGACCTTATTGCATATGAGCTGCCTACCTGTTATAAATAGAAGAATCAAGCTCTTAGAGAAAGAGTAAAGCAAAATTTTCAGCAATATTTTACCTTTCTTTTTTTTTTAAGATTTGCTAAAGAAAGCTCCAGAAATTGTGTTAGAAGCTCCAGTTCATAGATCATTCTGAAGCATTATCAAACAAAAGGAGTTCAGAGCAATAAGTAAGACCCAGAAAGGGAAGAAAAACCCCAAGTACATGGGCACATCACTGAAAATAAAGAGGATCCTGAGGAGTTAACAACTCTCAGCTGAGATGACGAGACTGAATATATGCTTCGGGCCCACCCAGGCTGTGAAATACGCTGGATATATTTGAACCACCACGAAGGCAGGAAGTCATGCCCAACAATAAGGTCATTGTACCATGGCAATGAGCCCAGCTGTGAGGTTTTGACCCAAGTATTCACAAAGCACACACTTCAGCATGAGATTCTGTTTGAAGAAATCTAAATTTCCTTTTAGGTATCAGAAGATCCTCTCAGTTAGTGACCCAGTTGACAAACTTTCTAGTACTGACCAACCCACTGGATGCCTTAATTTGATAGACACCATCCTGCTTGGCCGGAAGGGTCCCTGGAGCCTCCTGGGTTCAGCATCTGCCTGGTGATGGCATAGCAAGAGTCCAGGGGCAGAGGAGCTATAGCAGCTTGCTGGTTCCTATCCATCGTTTCTCTGCTCATAGTTGTGAAGTACGTTCTGGCAGCTGCAGGTACGATGGGAAGTACCTCTCCTCAGACACAGCAGGACTTTGGATACACCCAGGCTATTACGACAGATGAGGATGCCAGGGAAGGAGCAAAGTGGCCCCGCTGTTGGTACTGCAGAAGGGGTGATCACATGCTGGCACAGATGTCAGTCAGAGGGCAGCACCCCAGCGAGGTTGCTCTGCCACCTGAAGACGTGTGCCCTTGAGAGCCCTAGAGAGAAAATTTCCTCTGCTGCACCTCCTCCTGACATACCAGCCGATGCACTTCTCTCCTGTCCATGGGTTTCTACCCAAGTGCATTGCACTGGCTAAATAGTGGCAACAGGAAGGGAAATTGGTCTTGGATACACCCAAGATCAACATGAATCTGACTGACCTGTGGTTTCCTGGATCCTCTTTCTTGACCTTCTTGAATGTGGGGGTGACATTTTCTTTCTTTCAGTCCTCAGGAATGTCCCCTCATATGACCTTAGACAGTTTCTTAGCATATAAAAATGGGGGGGCTGTAAAAAAGGTTTGTGGGATATTGTTTCTCTTCTTTTGAATGTAATTCTTTATGAACATTTTCATGGCTATTTGCCTGATTTTCAATAATAATTATATATTTAAGAAAAAAAAAAAAAGAAAGGAATAAGATCAGAACAAATAGCTGTGCCTGAACAAATATTGCTCATAAAATCACCCACCGTGATGAACTAAATGAAAGTTGCCTTTATACTGTGTTCAACATTTTTTTTACTCATTTTTTTACAGGGCTCTGTGTAACAGGCAAATAGGAAAAAACTAACAGTTGGCTTTGAAAGATAATTTTTTGACAGAGCAGCGATTAATATATTCATTTCTTGTCCCTCAGAGCTAGTATGTGATCAATGACAAGTGAAACACAGGAGCAGGAACTGAAGGTGAATAGTGAAAATCCCAAGTGCAGTTCATCTGCAATGCAGGGAAGTTTTTTGAGGTTATTACAAGCCTGATGGCAGCAGAGAACATTCCCCTGTAGCTTTTATCAGTGAATGACTGATCCACAAATGTTTCAGCCTTGGAAATCCTAACAGGAGATACTTTAACTTAGAGATAGATCTTTTAAATTGTAATCTTTTATATTACCTCCCTACTTGAAAGAAAAGATAAAATGGATCAGACAGGATTGACTGCAATGATACTAAACTATGTCCAGAGGATGATGTATTTTAAAACCCTTGCAGAAGCACATTTCATTCAGGATTTTCAATGTTTAGTGTTTTACAATAAGTATGTGCCCTTAGGATAGTTCTAAAATACTGTACATTATTCATTGTTTGTCCAGGATAAAAACACTTAGTTTTCCTACTCTGAACAAAGGTTGTTCAGGAGACACACTGTAACATCAACAAAGGTCCCCTCAGGACAACACATGAATAATGGAGCAGAAAGTAAAGTTAGTCACCTTCCTGTCTGCATAAATCTATAAAAAGTATTTCAGTATGATAGATGACGGTGATAGAGGACTGAATGTTGAGCTACGTCCCTGCATTCAAGCACACAGATGCCTTAAATAAATTATGTATCAAAAGAGAGCCTCTTAATTCTAAAAAAAGGCTGCACCAAAACACATTCATGGCTTGTGCTGCCTTCTCCTATTATTCTACTGTTTCAAAATCAATAATATCAATAGTTTCTGAAAGGTCAAACAAGATGGTGTGTTCATTGGTATGAGTAGTATTTCAGTGTTATCCATCCTGTAGCTTAAAAATGTAAGAAAAACAAAGCACTGAACTACCCATCACACATAAGGTAAAGTGTTGCAATGCTGCTTGGGCATACTAGTTGAAAATTAATTTTTAATCTAATGTCTTTTTTTATTATTTGATTCTCAATAATATAAGCAAAGGTGCACATATTGCAAATATCTCCTGCACAACATCCCTCCTTCCTTGAAAAGGCTATAAAATCCTAAAAACTTGGGAATTTTGCCTGCACCTAAAACCAGCTTCAGGGATTGTGACCTGCCCTGCGCTTTCTGAAGCACAGCGTAATTGATGCTTGTTCACCACCTTGGATGAAAAGACAAGACAGAAAAATGAAGTTAGAGTTTAAAGTGAAGAAGGAAGACGCTCCTTTCTTGCAAGGTTTGTTTGCCTTTTTTTCTTATGCTCTCTGTCATTTGCTGTCTTTTCTTCATCTGCATTTTATTCCTGCATTATTTTTCACCTCTGTTTTGCGTGCACTAATAATAACATCGTGTAACCCAATGAAATGCTGCTTTTCAGAAACTGACATTATAGTTACTTTTGCTTTGCTTCTGCTACTACATGTAGAAAGGGGCAAGAGAATGACAATGGAGGAACTGGAGAGTAAAAAAACTCGTTTGTAAAGGTTCACCAAGCAGCACAGCACAAAGGAATTAACAAGATGTTCATGTCAGCTCTTTAGCTCCTTAATCACTTCTCTAATGTGGGAGATTTTCACTGCAAGGGTAAAGATATCTCAGGAAAGGAGTTCACTTTAACTAGAGATATTTATGCCCTTCATGATAGCACTGTTAAAAATAACAGCAGTCCTTGGATTTTATTTCTGCTTAACAATTAATGTCTCACGCTCCCAGAGACCACACCTCTAAGGCTGTTTCAAGCACCTCCATGTGGACTGCCCTGAGCAAGTCTACCGTATGCTCCTTGAGAGGCCCTCCGGCAGTAAAAATGTGCCACCAGGGTTTGTGGCATACATAGCAAGTCCCTGCTGACCTTAGCCCTAACTCATACTTCCCCATCATACCCTGAGATGCCACCATATAGCTCTAGGGAAGGAGCTGCTCCTGCTGTAGCCTCTCAGCATCCGCATTGGGCTCAATGATCCCCACGGGACAAATCCATGAACCCGAGAAAAGGGAGAGAGAGAGGAGAGCTGGGTGCTTCAATCAGCTCCAGGCAGTGGACAAATCACCATCTGTCATTCCACAGCACCAGATGTGTAGGATACCCGAGAAGTCATGCCACCAACACTGATACCAGTCACAATTTCAGGGCCAGGCATTTCCCAATGCTTTGGGAGCACGGCTGAGGGTTATCTAAGGGCTCCTAGGTGAAGGGGAGAGGCAGGGAATTTGTGAGGGAAGTGGCACAAGCAGTATAACAAGAATGCAGATGCAGCCCATAAAACTTTAATGTTTTTATATCAATCAACAGCAGTTGGTCATGCAGCAAGGAGAGTTCATACTGTACCAATTTAAAGGGTAGCAGAGCGGTGACCACAGCATGACATTCCAAAGGACCTCCAGGATCCAAGGTAGCTTTGCTATATCTGACCTGTCCTGTCCCCACAGGACTGTGCCTGCCAGAAAGAAATCCAGTCACCCAGGATCTGCTTGCTGTTTTGCTTTTCAACACGGGCAGTATTAAAGCACTGGAGGCATTTAGATTCTGAACAACATCAAGAGACAAGATGAAACTAAACTGTATGCAGGCAATGATTTTAAAAATAGCATACATAGATGAACCAATATATAATTTAAGTGCAAAAGAGTTATTGAACACTGCACTTATCAGTATCAATTGTGATGGCAAAAAGCATTAATGCCATAAATCTTGTAAATCACCTATACATAACCATTTAGAATTGAATACTCTTTTCACCCTAACAGCTACTGAGAGGATTATGTCAGAGAAAAGTGCTCTTTGCCAGCCGGTGTAAAAGTTTTCTGACACCTCTTTCTATTAAAAAATACTTATTCAAAGGGAAGAGTCCTTCGGCTTCACTTCTGGATGTTGGGTGATCCTTGATGAAATATAGTTCCCCAGATGAACAGGATGAGGTGGGACCAGGGCTCTTCACTCATGAGAATCTTTGAGAAGTCCAGAAGGGATGCAGACCCAAAAGTGTGGCTTTGATGGCACAAGTCAGAAATGTTTTAATTGAAATACCTGTGGCATTTCTGTTACCATTTCCTCTCCTTGAATCAGTTGTGCACCTTGGGTAAAAAAACAGTGAAATACGAAAATGTCCTTCTGTTGTTGACTGCCATGGAGAGCCTTCAGATCTCTAAAGCCAGCTCCACCCAGCATGAGAAAAACACTATTCCAGCACTGGAATATCCAAACACAGACGCTGAGATCACACATTGAACAAATCTCCATTGTTTCCTACCTACAGAAGAGTATGCAATCTTGTTGAGGGGTATAAAACTCCTCTGCTCTGATATCCTGGGGGTCTTTTAGTACCACTTGTGTAAGTGAGCTTTAAGTACATAGAAAAGGTGGCAAAGAATTGGGGTCTGCTGCCTGAGAAGCGCAGCTCTAGCTCTGCAAGTGCTGTATTTACTGGAATGATTTTACTGATGCTTCTTCCCTCCGACACGCATATAGGGTAAGATCATCTCACCAGCACACGGCTGCAGCAGATGGGCTGTGCCATCAGAAAAACATGTCCTAGAGGAGTAGCTTTGTCCAAGGCACTTCTCACATCCCTTCTTGGTGCGGTGCTGAAACGCAGTTTCCCCTTCTTGCCCACACCCTGGCCCTGGTGCCCAGACAGGCTTGCTTGCAGGTCTTCTTCTCAGCCACAGCACTGCCCTGGTTCAGCTGATGGAGAACAACAGAGAAAAAACAGCATTGCTGCAAGGGAGAGGTCAGGAATCGGCAACCAGGGACAGGAGGAAGAGCATGGTGCCACTTTTAGTGGCTGACTATTTAAATCGGCTTGAACAGGTCATGAGACCACAGGTGGAAACTTGGAGAACTTGGAGCTCCCCTATCAAAAATCTCGTTTATCTGCTTTACTGTTTGCAAGGGAGAATGGAGGGCCACAGACAAAGGCTTCTCTTGCTCGCAAACCAATGCCAGCAAATAGCTTAAAAGCATGAAGAAAAGAAGAAGAAATATATTTAATATGAAAATACTAAAAAACATTTTTCTCCTGTGTGTTACTCTTCATCTGTAGATCTGAAAGCCATTTCATTTCTGTGGAGAAGGATCTGGGGGTCTTGGTAGATAATAAACAATCCATGAGCCAGCAATGTGCCCTTGTTACCAGGAGGCCCAATGGAATTCTGGGCTGCACAGGGAAGAGTGTGGCCAGTAGGTCAAGGGAGGTCATTCTCTTCCTCTGCTCCTCACTGGTGAGGCCACAGCTGGAACACTGTCTCCAGTTCTGGGCTCCCCAGGTCAAGAGAGACAGGAAACTCCTGGAGAGAGTCCAGTGCAGGGGAACAAAGATGATTAAGGGATTAGAGCATCTCCCTGATGAGGCTGAGAGAGCTGGGACTCTTTAGCCTGGAGAAGAGAAGGCTGAGGGGAGACCTTAGAAGTACCTGAAGTGTGGGTTGAAGGAGGATGGAGCTGGACTCTTTTCAGTGGTTTCCAGTGACAGGACAAGGGGCAATGGGCACAAGCTGGAACACAGGAAGTTCCATTCGAATATGAGGAAAATCTTCTTCACAGTGAGGGTGACAGAGCCCTGGAACAGGCTGTTCAGGGAGATTGTGGAGTCCCCTTCTCCGGAGATCTTCAAGACCCACCTGGATGCAGCCCTGAGTGATGTGCTCTGGGCAATCCTGCTTCAGCAGGGGAGTTGGACTGGATGATCTCTAGAGGTCCCTTCCAACTCTTACAATTCCGCAATTACTAATGACTATTTTAATGCAAAACCTATTTTTTTATTCAAGTATTCCTTTGCTGTATCACAATTAAAACTGAGTATTCATAAAAGACCCCAGAAACAGACTGACAAATGTTTTCTTTCACCATGTTACTGTGGTGAAATCCAAACAGTAAACAAGCAAAGGTTCCTTTCAGTATTAATATTTTAAAATTATATTAGCAACACAATAAGCAGGAAGTTTTTATGAAGTACGAGGTTTTATTGACATCTGTTTGAAAGCAGATATGTAATATAGTCTGTACTGTTCATCAATATTTGCAATTACGTTTTCTAATGAAGAGACAGCTAACAAAATCCTCCAACAGGCAGGTATATAACTCCTGGGCTCCTACTGAAGCTCAAATCATTGAATGCACAGTTCAGCTCAGAAGCCATAAAATAAAGTTATTAAAAGATTGAGGACAAGTTTCAGAAAGTGTATTGGCTTCCTTTCAAAACAGCCCAGAAAGCTGCATCTTATGACATTTTTATGTGTTAATTTAGTAAGTATATGGAAACTTTCATTTTGTCTTCGATTACATTCAGCTTTTGAGAAATTGTGGAATCATTTGTGAAGCCACCACAAGGAAGCAGTTAATTTCCTCCTAATTTATTAAATGATTAATCAAGGTAATTTTTAAAATTTTGTTCCCCAAGCCATGTCCTCAATCAGGTGGCTGGACAGACCAAGTTATTTTGAAAACTGGACTCAGAGCTGGGTGAGGACAGTTTGTAAGCCAGCATCTCAAAGCAATATTGTTCATGGTTTCAGAAAGAAAAATTCAAGAAGAAATAAAATGGGGAAAAATATTTGCGTCATTATTAGCATTTCCACAAATACTTAAACTATAAATACGCTTGACGTTATAGTGTCTCCAGTAAACAGTTTATAAATAAATCATAATAATCTATCTATAAATTGTAAAAGGACTTTTAGTCTTAGTATCTGGGGATATAAAAATCGCCGACACTGGTAAATTTAGCTATCTAGGGTTCTGCTTTGAACTATCTAGACTTTCTGGCACCACTAACTGAAATCCCCTTAGAATTGACTCATCCATGATTTTCCTGAGAGTGCTAAATTGAGCATATTTACGTTTGGACCTTTTAGACCCAGACCTTGCTCTCAGGACGCATAAAATACCAGATTTTTATAATGCCAAGATCCTCACACCACACAGGAAATGTGTTTGCCCAGGTTTCTCCTGCAATTAGGAAGATTTATGAATAACACAGAGCAGTATATCTCTTAATTACTGGTCTGCTCAAAGCATCATACCTATTTCACAGGTTTTCACTGCCCAGAAATACTTTGTTGCATGACATGTTTGTGTGCTGCCTTCAGTTTTAAAAAGCAAGTGTGTTGTGTACAGAAAACGCACATTCATATTTTCAGTCTGAGCTCTGAAATATCCTTTCAGTTGGTCAAAATGCTAGCCTTGGCTTTTTCGGTAGCAAAAAGCTGAACCAAATACTCGGGCTGTCAAGGGAATCAGTATCTCATGACTTTGTTAATCCAGTAGTGACCATATGAAACCTGACTAAATATACACCTCAACTAGCTCCTTCAGGGGCTTGACAGACATTGTGGCCATGAGTTGTACAGAGCTACTAAGAGTAACAGTGACACCCCCATTTCCAAGTACTCTTCCAGTTGAGAATTCTGGTTGTGGTTATACAAGCAGCTGACTTTTTATCATGATTTACCAAAATGGAATGTCTTTCTCTCACTGTCCTTTCTACTCTTCTTTCTCTGCCCCTCTTCAATGCCCAGCTACATGGCTCCCCTTTCTTCTATTAGCTCTGGTATTTGTCTGACCTTTTTGGGAGCCAATTCAAATTGTTAACCTACAAAAAAAATTGCTTTTTTTTTTTTTTGAGAGAGACTAGTTTTCTATCAGGTTGGTGAATTAAATGATCTCCTGCAGAGTTCAGTGAGTACCAGAGCTGGCATAAGGTAAGGAACAGAAACGTGCAACCAGGAGCTTGGAGAGAAGAAAAATGTGGGACAACAGAGACTCATGTTCCTTTTGGCAGGAGGAAACCATTAGAATGTAAAATCAAGTATTGGTCTTCAGTGAATTTTCCTTTTAAATCCTTTGAGACAGGGACTGGACGCTTTTGCAAACACCTTTGATGGCTCTACTGCAAACAGGCACCTCAGGATACGCCAAAATTGGTTCCAAATTGCTACTTGAAATGGAATGTAATATAAATATGTTGTCAAATGCACTTGAATAAAAGGGGGTATAAAATAGCCAGTTCTTGAAAGAATACCATAACACAAACCCAGTGGAACAAAAATTGTAATAATATAATTATTTCTGATGTCAGAAGCATTTGCCCTTATCATTAAAACAGAGGGCACAAATTTGGATTAAAATTATATGATTACATAGGAAGATTATCATACTTTAAGTACTGTATAAATTTATGTGTTAGTTCTGCAATTGCCCATATTGCTGAACATCTGAAATGATGCTTCTGAAACTGATGAAACTTCTCTGAATTTGCAGTCATACAAATTAAATCTTAACCTGGATTTAAGCACTTGCTTCATAAGGGCTTAGCTCTGAACAAAATACTAAATTAAATAAAATTTCTCCTGTTAGAGATTCAGACCCTTCCCTTCCTACGCTTATTTTCATCAAGCAGACAAACGTTTATCTAACAATCACTTGAAAAGAGGAAGGCAGCAATGGAACCTCTATACACTGCTGAGCAAACTCCCACTAAAATTAAACCAAATTTGATCATTAGGACTTCTAAAATCTGGAAATGTGTACCGGGAAGTTCTGCCAGTCTTGCTAGTCTTTGCTAGAAAAGGGGAAATTCAGCTACCTAAAATGTAGGTGTCTGGTGCCATTTGAGCAGCCTAGGTATGGTCTCTGGGAGACCAGGTGTCTCCACAGGTCCCCTCCCATATCTGCCAACGCCACAGAGATGTCTTAGCTGCCCCAGGCCTTCTCAAAGAGCACCAGATGTCTGTGGTGAGGCAGCTGAATCCCACCCAGAGTGTCTACCATGCAATTAAGGACAACTTAAAATTCTTTTTTAAGGAAGCTCTGGAATGGAAGAGGTAACTATTGTTAAGTATTAATTTTATCCCATAAACAAAACATGTTTAAACAAAGCTGCCCTACCTCCTTGTTTAAAAGAAACTCATCACTTTTAATCTATCTAAACATACTCATGAGTTTTTAGGTTTGTATTTTCTGTCAATAGCCCTAAAAGCTATGACTCCTATGACAAAGATTGTATTGCATAAGAAAAGAGAGCCTTTGATAATAACTAGTTTCAATTTAGGATGGTGACACACAGTAAGCATTTATGTGAAATGAGCATGAGATTATTACAGCCCTGTGCATTGTATGGTGAGTTCAGGTATAGAATTAAATGACATCAGAAGGGCAGCCTAGAACCTTCTGCTGCAGAGAGGTTGAGTCTGAAGGAAGAAGAAATGGGAATCTGTGATAATTTCTAAGTCCAGGAATTGTGTGCAGTCCTGCCTATCTTTACTTGATCATAAAGGTTAAACACTGCCTGTTGATTTGTACTGCTTCATCCTCACACTTACAATCACTAGCAAACACTTAGGAAAAGTAAGATTCACTGCTATCTATCTGTTGTATACTGAAAGGTCCTGTGTAAGGAGGTAATTCCTTTACACCAGAGGGATGTAGAGGAATAGGAGGCAGCAGGACAGAGCGAGCTGTAGAACTAATTTTCCACCCACAAAAGCAAGAAATGAAGGCTATAGAGGTTGCTGAAGCAGCCTGTATTCGGCCTCCACCTTCCTTCCAGCCCAGAGGATTCCAGAGTGCAAGGAGGATCTGGTGCTCTGGGTCACAGCACACCATCAATGTGGTTAGAGCAAAAGGCTGAAAATACACAGGGCTGTGTCTGTGCATGTGGACCTGCACGTGCCCATGATAAGTGCAACCAACATATTTCAAAGAAATCTGGGTCTAGGACTGAAGTCTGTCTGCTTTATCCGAATTTTCTAACTTTTGTCTGTTTGTCCAACTGATTTATTGGGGTGTTTTGTCCTGAGGTGAAAAGCCTCTCCTGCTTATTGCTTCACTACTTAGTATATTGGCAAAACAGTTTCATCATTCATAATAAACAGAAAAAACATGTAAGCAAAAGGACAGTTGCTTAAATCACCTGGATTATAAGCACAAACATGAAAGCAGTGTCTAATTATATCTATTTTGTTTCTAAAATTTCTAGAAATGTGATGATGTTTCAGGCAGCAAAGGGAAATAGTTTTACGTGAGCAGCACAGGCCTACAGTTACCTTCTTGGCCACTCTTCCTCAAGTAGCCCATACCTCAGTCCTGTAATTTCTGCTAAGGTCACTAATTAATTAAACAAGGTCTCACCTCCCACTTGGGAGAAACTCATTTTCCACTGATATAACACTTACAAAAACCAAGCAGTACATGCTGTGAAATGTAAATGCAAAAGGTCTACTTATTTGTGGTTTGAGTCATTGTGCAGTAATATTCAGGCAGCCCTCGCATTACTGAGACAGCAGAACATTTGATACGAGACATAACAACAGCCAGAGAGAGTGGCTGTTTCTACTAGTTTCAAAGAACCCACGTGTTAACCCACACCAGGTTTATTACCACTACTGACAGAGCCCCCAGGTGAGCATGACAAGTCTTAGTTCTAAAATTCAAGTCTCTGCTGTCTCCAAAATCTTAACAAGTTAAAAAACACTGTGTTTATGTGTCTTTACCTCAGTCATGCTGCTACACACAAACCCAAGCAAGCAGAATAAAGTTAAGATTCCCACATGTCTTGTTCAAGGCACAGCAATGTCATTGACCGGCGCAGATCCAGGAAGCAGCACACAGACGAAGCTGGTGTAGTCCATATATCGAGCGAGTAATTTCTTCCGCCTTACGCTTCGTGAAATGTTCCAATGTGGGGAATACAATTTCAGTGCTTGGTCTAGTATTGCATTTCCTGTTAAACAGCTCTAATTACTCCATTAAGGCTTATTTCCCAATCAGCTATGACACTATTCACAAATAATGCTATTAGAGACGTTGTTTCTGGAAAGTGCCATAAAATATTGCCTTTTTGCACCCACTTTGCACTGGCAAAAAATGACAAAGAAAGTTACAGAGCACTGCATGCTTCAGTCCTTTAGATGGGACAAACCATTACAGTTTTATTTATTTAGACTTTAGCAAGCAATTTCTACCTTTTAGTTCCCCTGCCAGAAAAATCAGTGTACCTGGATGCAAGCGCATGGCAAGCAAAGTTTGTGAAAGGCATCTGAAGGAGAGTGAACATGAGTACCTCAAGACAGTGCCCCTCTCATGAACATGAAGGCTGCTAAGGCTGTTAGAAAAATGCATTTCCTCCCTTACTCCCCAAAAGATGAGTCTCCATGTGGCATGTGTTGCAGGTGGTGTTTTGGAGTCATCAGACAAACTCCTCGCTCCTCACTTCTGACAGATGCCAAAGGCAGCTCCACTATCGTCTCCCATTTAAGCCCAGCAAACAAAACCCAGCAGAGGTCTGTTCACAAATTTGATGAGTTAGTAGTTGTCAGAGTCCTGCCTGAAATCTCACTGTTGGAATAAGACACTTCATGAGTAAAGACTTTGCAAAGGAAAACTAAACTTTTAAAAGGTAAGAACCATTCCAGTCATTGGAAATAATTGAGAATTTTTATTAAAAACAACATTTAAGAACATCATTTTGATGCATTTCCATGATCCTGGCCTTCAGTGACTGGAAACAGGATTTTCTTGGATCTTCCTAAATTAAAAGAAATGGACAAGCTCTGCCTAAGACCAAATGATGTAATTTTAGATACTTACACTTTATTTAAAAATAGGTCTCAAAGTCAGGAGAGAAAGGAAGTGTCAGCTCTTAGCAATAACAACTTCCTCTTTTATCTCTCTGCTAATATAGCATTTGTCAACATAGGAAAAGGAGTTTGAAAAATCACAAAATTGACAGACATTGTCACAACTGAGCAAACAGAGCTGACCTTTGAGTGTTACCAAAGTGTAAGTAAATGTAATACAACAGCTGAAGAGTGCCTGGGCTCTGCGTGCTTTGAAAAAGCAGGGAAGTCAAGCAGAAAGATGCCTTCCCCCTGCCATCACATCAAATAATTTGAATTTGATGAAGGCTTCCCTTGTCCTTCCCCGTTGGTAGGCCACGAACCAAAGAAGTGGGAATAAGCAGAAAAGTGGTGGACTTCAAGCCATGTTAGCTGCTGTGAGAGTTGCTCTCTCTTCCAAAAGGTACTGTAACAATACTCTGCTCTCAGGTGTGCCAAAATGCCCAAACTGGGAAAACTATTTGTTATTAATTTCATCAAACTCATAAATTACTGGTCACAATGCCGAATGATTTTCTCAGACATTCATTTCAAGCATGTTTCCTTGGAAACTGAGAAACGAAGAAACCAAAGGAACTCAAACTGCCACAGCACATCACTCTTTTTGTCTGTGTACAAAATTCCTTCCCATTAAAAGTTGTGCTACAAAATTTCTGTTATATGTGGCTTCTGAATATCTGTTAAGTCATCAAAACAGGCATTTTTAAAGCCGAGAGATGCAGAGATAAAATATTTTAAAAAAACCCAGCTTCATACTCTAAAATACACTGAGCTTTACAGAGAGCTTCCAGACAAATTGTGTGATCTTTAAAAGTGTGCAGGCCACTTTATTAAATGATAGCCCAGCTCCCAGCCCTTCAGCCAGCATGCACACCTTGTGAGTAATCATTTCAGGCTGGAAATTCAACCTTCAGTATATTTGTAAGAGCACAGGTATTCTAATTTGCTTGCAAGGGACTTAAGTATCATTACTTACCATTATGAAGAGCTGCCACTGTCATTAGACAAAGAATAGAAAATAAGGCCAGAACAGTTCAGATACTCCATTCTCTTTCCTCATACATGCAGTGACCTTTCTTGCACAGATTCTAATTTAGTATTTTCTCCACATCAGCTTCTCTCCTTTACAATGTCCTTCAGATTTCTACTTTGTAGTCTTTTGTCCTGGTCCCCACATTCAGACACCCAATACTTTTTCCCACTATGTCCCCATAATACACTCTTCTCTACCTTCCTTCCTAGTGTCTCCTTCAACACATTTTTATTCCTTTTCTTCCCCCGTACACTCTTTTTCTCAGCCCACCTGTCTCCCTTCATCCTTCCTATCATTCCAGTATCTTTCCAAACCAGCCTCCTGTTCTCCTCTGTTTCAGTGCCCTCTTTCCTCATTTCTAACACTCTTCCAGCTCTTCAACAGTCTTTCCCTGAATTTCACTCACTCTCTTTCATTAAATGCGTACACCACCACCCTATAGCCCTTCACAGCTACACACTCCTTTCAACATCACGTTCCTGTTAATTCGCCTTTTTTCCTTCAGCTTAGGTTGCTCTTGCCTCCTAACAGCTTGTTTTAGCAAGGTTTTGATCTACAGCTTAACAAATTACTGAAAAGATTACCTGATAGCTGAAATGCTAAAATAATCACCTCTTGCTCTTAAATTACAGTATTTTTTTGTGTTCATAAAAAGAGCTGATTGTGTTCTGTGGGCAGGATGGCTAAAAAAAAAACCAGCCCTGGATGATGCCCATCTGCATTTGAGGAACGAGATTTCCTAAGTGAACAATGAAAATCACAGTATCTGAAATCAAATCACCCTAAATCCATCAGAAATCATTCTAATACGCACAGAAGAGCTACACTCATGAACAAACAGCTATATCCTTCTAAAATCTTTTAAGACTTTCTCAGTGTGAAAATTTCATGGCGGAGAGGCGCTTGAGTGACACACAGTTAATGCTGGCCCTTTTCTAGTCTCTAACACATCCAACTTGATAGTCATTTTTTGTGCCTACTTCCAGTATTTATCAAATATGGGACACACGGACATAGGACATAGTGGGTTTCAGTCTCTTTTAACAGTCAAGTGTTTCAAAGAGTAATAGATAAATAAAGCATATAGCCTCCTCCTTCCACACCTGAGTACAGGTGAGATAGAGTTGCCTTCTACAGGAAGCCACTGGTTCTTAAAAACAATTTCTACAAACATTAAAAAAACGGTTTAAGCTGTGGCTTAAAGAGCAATCCTAATTAAATGTAATTAGAAATCTAGCTGCCTTGAGGACAAGGGGGCTCACCCAATCCTTTCTAAGTCACAATTTCCACTATGCTCTTCTTTTTTCCCCAAAGGGCAGTAATTTTCTCCCTTCATGCACAATCACAATCAGTCCTCAGCTGCATTGGTTAGTGTACTCTAGGGAATCAGCCAAGATTTAACTTTCAGCCCACACTACCCACTCTCAGAGATGAATACTGTGTGTATAACCTTTAAATTCTTGGATCTCAGTAGGTTTTGAAAGTTGTATGTGTAGAGGTTTAATTGGGGTTCTCATATAACCTTATAACATCCCTACAAACCTCCAAGATGCTTCTCAAGAGCTTAGTCTCAACCTACAAGGTGGCACAGCTTGCAAAGACATCATAAGTGCTAGAGGTAATGACAACATTTTTCCTGTATCTCCTCAGAATACCCTTCCATTTCAGCTAATTATACCTTCATTAATTAGTTGTTATAAAGGTCAAAGTCTAAAATGAAGATGCTGATTTTTCTCATAAAATAATCCCTAAGATACAGAAGGGGGAAATGAGATGGTTCCAGATGAAAATAACTGACTTCCCATGCAGAGTGTAGGGAGGCAATGAGGAACATCAAATCTGGTTAACCGGGAAAACACAAATGCACAGTAAGGAGAGTGCTGGGTCTCATGTGTAAGTATCTATCAGAACATCAGAGACTGAGATTCCCTACAGAACATCAAAGGTGAGATTTCAGGGAAGGCTGAAGCACTGAATTAGCTGACAGTGTAGAAAACAGTCTCTTACCTCCTCGCTCTAAACACACTAGCTTTGACCATATAACCTCCATAGGAAATATATTATAAGGTTTTATCTGCACCCAAAATATTTAAGACCGTACATCGCAGAACACTCAGTGGCACCAAAAGGCAGGAGGAGGTCTATTACCCCACTCTCCCCTAATGGGTCTGTGCTGCCTGGCAGTAAATTGCAGACCAGATGGTACATGGATGACATATAGACAACAATACCTACTTTTTCATCAGCCTGTGACACCCTATTAGATATATCCTTGCTGGATAAAGAATTCCCATTCATATTTACTCTCTGGGATTCAAGCATTTTAATTTCAAAACTAATTGCTACGAGTTATATTAATACATTTTTATGTCACACAATGTGCCACAGAGGTGTCTAACTGTAAAATAGCATGTGGACGACAAGCTAACATGAGTCATATGTGGTCTGGTTTCAGCCTGGAATTAATCTTCAGTGATGTGATTATTTTTTTATTCTCTCCTTTTGTCTGTCAGCACGTGTCCCCACCAAATTTTGAAGCCTTTGCCAATTTGACAGGTCAAGTGGAGAATTGGGATACAAGTCTCAAAGACACTATATTGTTTGAAATTTCAGGAGAATTCAGAGAGAAGTAGAAGAGACACCCCAATTAGTCACTCCACTAATTAATGTCGCCACTAATTTCACAGTTTTTCTTGAGCCTCTTATTAATTTGGAAAGATTAATGACATGCGTCTCGACTGGTGGCTCTGCATATGGATGTCAGCCCAGCATACACACAGCAGGAAAAAACTACAGGTGATTTTGGCAGGAGGGAGAGATGCAGAAGGCTCAGAGGAAGGATACAGGGAGAAAGTACATCTTCCCCCAGGACACCGGGCCTCACTAGCTCTGCTGTGGAAGAAACAGTGTGTTTCTCATAGGGAAAAAAGCCACCAAGCTGCTTGTACAAGCCTATTTTTCCAAAGCTGAGTAGAAGTTGATACATATCATAGTTTCTTACAGCTGACAAACTTTTTATTTCCCAAGTCAACACAATTGTCCTTGTAAGAATGACCTTCTCACACTTTGTCTGTACTCCTCGGTATTTTAAAAAATAATTGAGGACCACATAGAACGGCTTTAAGTCTTTCCTAGATGACTCCTTTCATACATACCATCACCTCGCAAGTTATCTGACATAGCAGACTTAATCCCCCCCCCATCTTTCACTCACCAGTCCCTCTCCAGCTGGCACAGCCAGGGGGTAACGGAGGAGCACCCCATACCTGCTGCTGTCTGAGCAGAGCGCTCACTGCAGCGTCTCCTTTTTCTGCTTCACGATGCCACTTAACCCTCCTGACTCATTTTAGACCCGCATCCCACCCAGGATTTCAGCTGAAGACCTCCCCGCTGTCAGGTAACGCCGGCATTGCGCGTTTCCCTGAAAAATCCACGATTTTTCACCCTTTGACATGCTCCATCTGTCCTTATCGCACGCCGAGCATCTCCCCTCCCGAGCGGGGTTATCCGACCCGGACATTCGCGGGGAGCGGGGCTGAGATCGTGTAACACAGCCCGGACACCGTTTCCAAGCACTCGCCCTTGCAGAGGGAACCCTCCCCGGCCCGCGGCCGCTCCCGGCGCCGGCAGCCGGGCTCCGCAGCCCCGTACCCGGGCTCCGCAGCCACGCAGCCGGGCCTGCCCCTGCCGCCCACTCCCCACAGAGCGGCGCGGTGCCGGTGGACTCTCCCGGGGCAGCCTGGCTTTCCTGCCGCGACGCCCAGGGCGCTGGCTCCACGTCTCCCTGAACGGCAGAACGCAGCCGTGCTCCCCTTCACGGCCGGCACGGCAACACCCCGCCGCCGCCCCCCCCTCCTCGCCGCCCGGGGCGTCCCGGCGGGGAGGAGTCGCCCGCCCCGCCCCACGCAGCGACCTCCGGGCGTGGCGGCGGGATTTCGCCGCGGACGGGGACTGCCCGGAGCCGCCCTTCCCCTCCTTCGCTTCCCCCGCGGCGGTGGTGGGACCCAGGTGAGAGCGGGGCGGCGCCAGGCGCCGCTGAGGGAGGGCCCGGCCGGCTGTGGTGGTGGCGGCTGCCGGTCGGGAAGGAGGGGTTGGGCGGCGGGAGGCCGGGCTCAACTTGACAGGAG